>VXBJ01005102.1:257483-430558 GCA_013400055.1 Nycticryphes semicollaris
TTTTTGTTTGTTTTGGGGGGGGGAGGGAGGGCGTAATTTGGAAGCGAAAAATTTCTTCTGCTGTAACTTCCCTTCGTGTTTGTGGCTCTGCCCTCAGCACAGGGCTGGGTGATGCTCAGCTCAATGTAGTGACATTTTTAGACTAAGTTCCTGTGGCCTTTTGGGTTCAGAACCTTCCTTTTTCAGTCGCTGGGAGGAGTTGTGTGTGTTGCCAGGCTGCTGGCCCTGGGGGCTTGGCACTGGCCCCAGGCCATGGTGGCAGTGGAGTGGCCAGGAGCAGTGCCTGCCCCCATGGTTGCCAATGGGGCAAGAGGCTTCCTGGGGTCTCAGGGCCATGTCCCCTGGTGCTGTGCTGCTGTGCCTGTGCATCCCTCGGACGTGGAAACTCACCAGTGCTGCTGTTGGAGAGCAGCAGTTATTTTTAGTGCTAGCTGGGTGTTCTTGAGGTTGAGCCTGAATTTTAAATTCAGGCCTGGCTTGGTTTCATGTTCTCTAAGGGTTCCCTCGTCTGGACTAGCTGAGCTCCAGCAGGAAGTGGTGGGATCCTTAACACCACCCCTCAAACTGCCAGTGAAACAAGTTTGTTGTACTTGCTGCAGGAGCTGGTTGAATATTTTCCAAGACTGGAATGAGAGAGCAAGGTAATGGCATCCTTGTTTCTTGAAAAAGCCCGAGTCAGCTCCTGTCAGTCTGAAGAGAGCACAGACTGCTTTATTTCCCCCCTTTTCTGCAGTCACTCAGCTGTCTTTGTCAGGGGTAATTTCTGTTGAGTGGTTCAGATTTTTATACCCTACCACATGCTCTGCTGTAATTCCTGTTCTTAGGAGAACCTGTGCTAAATTATGGATGAACACCCCCACAAGCTGTGTTGTAGCCAGCATTACTGTTCCATTTGCACAGACAGGTTCTGTGAATGAAACTTTGGGGGTGAATTCTGGTGTGTTTAACTGGCATTTAACAGGAATTGCCTTCACAGCCACATACAAGTCAAGCACGTGGATATAAACCCCTGCCCGCTTCTAATAATGCGTGTAGTGAATGCCATCGAGAAGGGAGTTGCACTTGGCAGCTCCAAGTTAGCACATCCCTTCTACTTCTGCTTTGCTTTTATTTCCTTCTGTATTTGCCTTTTTATTGCCTCAGCCTAAACTCCTGCAGTGCCATGGGGAAGGAACGGATGGTGTGACAGCCATTAGTTGGGTTTCTTAATGAGTAAGTTTTCAGATGGTGGCAGTATAAGACATTAAATGGAATGTCCTCTTGTAGCCTCTCGGAACTGTAGGAGAATAGGGATCCTTATCCCTCCTGCAAAGCCCGAGTGACCCGAGCAAGGGGTAAGGACAGGTGTGAAAAGTCCCAGACTACAGGTAAGGGCAGGATCATGTCTCTTGCAAGAAAATAGGATTTAAATAGCTTAAATAGCTAATGCTAATGCTCCCTGAGTGTGAATCAGGATTTGTATGATGATTTCCCCTCGGGAGGGGATGCTCTGCCTGGGCTTTGGGCAGGTCTGGTACCTGCTTCTGAACCTTCTCTCGTCTTGTGGGCAGTAGCCTGATACCAGCTGTACTTGAGAGAAACAGCCTATATAGAAGCATTTTTTCCCTTTGTGTTATTAAATCATATGACTGTTGTGGAAATGTCAAAGGTGCAGTTTCTGGGTGTTGTCCTCTCTCTACTTTAGGCACCTTCTGAAGCTCTGAACCTGAGACTTTAACATGAAGACTGTTGTCCTTGGAAGGGACGGCACGGCTTGAGAGGCAGAAACCAGTGTGTGTGAAAATACTTTCAGGATGGGAAGATAATGGCCCTATTTTTTTCCCCCCAAATTATGGCTGTCCCAGTATGTGGCAGTGAAGCTAAAGCAGCAGATGTATGTGGTCATAACCAAAACAGAGTAAGGAGTTAAGTGAGCGTAAAGGTGAAACCTTTGGGCTACTTAGCAGAACTTTTGGGCAAATCACTGCAATCACTGTTACGTGGCGGTGACCTTCAGGGCTGTGCTCCTCTCACCAACTAGAAACTCCTGCGCAGTTGCTCGTGCTCCCTGCACGCTGCTGGAGTGTTTCTGGCTTCTAGGTTTTGTCTCAATCACCGAAAGGTCAATAAACTGCTCATTTATTTTAAGAGCGAACGGTTCACTGAGCTGACAGATCTCACATCTCAGTGCTGCAACATAATAGGACTTCATCTGCTTTGATATCTGGGTGCTCTTGCAGATCTGGATTTGTAGCTCTACAAGTAAACCTGATGTAAGTTAATAACCTGTTAAGGGTAGTTTAACCTTTTTTCCCCCTCAATTTCCTTATTTTTCCAAATTTTCTTGTTTCTAGATCTTCAGTGGCTGTCCCGTCTCAGTCAAACTCTTTCAGATGTCAATAGAGTTGATTTCACAACCGTTTCTTCAAAAATTCATCTTTTATGGCTGTTGTGAGCAAAACCCAAATCATCTGCAACCAAAGTGTTGTGTTTGGGCAGTTCAGTCTGAAAAGTGAAGAAAGAGATGGTGCTAATTTGCAATTTAACTTAATTTGTTTATATTATTTTAGAATCTTACCTGAATGAGGCGATGGCCCTGCAGGTCATCAAGGATTCACTTCCTGGGGGGGGACATGACACCTAATAAGTCTCAGGCACAGTATGAAAATAAGGCAGCAACAGGGAGGGCCACTGAGGAAGCCCACCCTGCCCAAGCGCATGGAGATTTCTTCTTTCCCCTCAGCAAGGGGTATCGTTTGGGTAACAGTTCAACCTAACCAGGGTTGAATCACTTCTTTAAAACTCTATTTACCTTAAATTGCCTAGTAATGTCACTGAAAGGGAGTATCTTGGGGTATTTACTTAAGGGTGTCTCCTTCTGTTCACGCAGAACCCGAACACTGAACCCAACTGATGGACATCTTGGTTCTGACCAGTCATTGACCCATCTGGAGCCAACGTGGCTGCTGTTTAAAAACAAATATCCTCAAAACCAGATGGTCAGTGCTGTCCAATTTAAAGTGATTCTAATTTTCCCACTGGCTTTTTGGAGTTTAAATGCCAGTGAACATACTGAGAGTTGCAGAGACATTAAAAAAAAAAAAGCCTTTAGACTTGCAGCAAAATTAACTTGCAGAGAAATATTACTAAAAATCATTGATTTGTTAAAAACGATCTAGAACTGAAATTTCAGCTTTGCACAGTGAAAAATAAGAGGAGAAAGCACTCAGGAGTGCTCAGTGGCTGTGGAGGGAGCATTATCTGTGGCTGAGGATGGGACAGTAAATGGAAAACAGCCTTGGACAGTTTGTGGCTTTTAAAAATGGTTTTCTGCCCAAGTGGGGGATCAATTTCCAGGGTGACATAGAAACTCAGAGCCTTTACCTTCATACTGGATAACAGAATTGATTTTTATTTTTTAGTTTTTTTAAACCCTAAACATTAGAATACTTGAGTCAAGATGTTTCATTTATGGCTTAAAAATACTCTAACAGACCAAAGCAACGAGAGTTAACAGAAGAGTCACACAAAGAATCTCTCTTTAAAGGCTTAACTTAATATACTTCAGAGCAAACTCCAAGGACTAGAAAGTATGTGGAAAGCAAATCTAATTTTAAAATAGCAAAGATAAACCAATAAAGCTGATACTATCAAACAATTCCATTTGTGGAATAAAATGCAGAGCTAGTGCAACTGCTGTAGTTCTGAATGCATGAAAAAAAGCATATTGATTAAATATATAATCAGCACCAGTTCAGAGAGAGTGGAACGGGTGTAATTCCCAACAACCCTTAAGAACTCATCCTTAAGGAAGTTCAGGAATAATTTTGTGAGGGTGATGGATGTGCAGAGCTCCACACGTGGGGTGCAGCCCATCTGAGCATCAGGAACCACTTCCTCACAGTGAGGGTGACTGAGCAGTGGCACAGGCTGCCCAGGGAGCTCTGGGAGCCTCTGTCCTTGGAGATATTCCAAAGCCACTTGGAACTGGATACCAGGAAAAATTTCTTCACTAAAGCCATGTTTATCAGCAAGGAAGAACAGGAGATTTTAGACCTGATGCTGGGGTTTTTTTGTTGTTTCGATTTTTAATTTTTTTTAATTAGGCTTGTTTGCCTCTTGCATGAGTAAGGTATGGAAATAGAGATTGTTACAGGATTTAATTATTTCTACATGGTTTCTGGCTGGTTTGGGGGCTGTGCTGCAGGGCCAGAAGGGCCCTCACCTCACACCAACAGGAACTGAAACCTGCCACTCTGGAATGCTAAAATCAGATGAATAATTATAAAGGTTGAAAGAGGCAGGCAGGAGTAGAGCAGTGTCTCTAGATGACTAAGGTGAAGCCAGTGAAGTTGAAACCTAATGGGTCTGTGCCAAGACTGCTATTAATTAATCATTGCCCGTTATCTTGCTGGAGGTCTGTGCAGACAAACGCTCTCTTTAAAGGCTGTAAAGGGTTTATTGCCCAGCTCTGGACCTGACTTTTGGATATTGCTAAAGCTGTTGAGCTCCACAGAGCTGAGACCAGCTGGAGGTGGCAGTGCCGGGTCGTTGGGTGGGGACGGCCACCACTGGACAGCCTTGAACTTTATCTCTGTACCCACGTCTTGCTCCCATGGGAGATACAGGGAAGCTCAGGGCCAGTTCTGATGCTGCGTGTGGGTGTCGGGAAGGTGCTTTTGAGAACTTTGTGCTGTTCCTCTGAGACCTGACTCCTGAGCTCTCACTGTTGTCATTAAACTGTTGAACGGAGGAAAAGATTTTTCTTGGTTTAAAAAAAAAAAAAATTAAAAAAAATCACTGTTTGCCTTTGGAAGGTGATGTTCACGGCGAGAGCTACAATTTCTTCCCTCCACCACACTGACTGCTCTTTCAAAATTTGCCCTTTTCAAAATCCATCTAAATCTCATATTTTTCTAGGTTTACCTTTAAGTACCAATTCTAACCTTGGTCCAGACAAGCTTTATTTGTTTTACTTGTATGAACTAAGTGCTACTCTTCCAGTTTGGTTACTTTTTTTTCTTATAGATAGTTTGTGTCCTTTGTATCTAAGCACAATCCACTCTTAAGCATTTATACAATATCTTAAAAATGCAAAAAGCCAGACTGAAGAATAAACCAAGAACTGATCAATCTGTCATGCCACTTGGAGATATGCTTTTCTGAAGGAAATAACCAACCTGTACTTGTGTATTTCAGAGCCCGGGGAGTTATTAACATAGAAAATAAAAGAATTGCTATTTAAGAAATGGAACTAATTTGAGAAGGCAGGGTCAGGACCCAGTTGCCGTGAGGTGTTCGGGGGTTTCCACCGCTGGCAGATGTGCAGTTGGGAGTAGAGGTTGTGATTGCTTTGGTGGGGGGACAGGGGGTTGAGGCTGGTGGGAGCCACAAACAGATGTTTGGGGCCAAAGTTTTCCTTCTGTGTGGAGTCAGGGAGGGCACATGTGGCATCCCCAGAGGGAGGTGTTCAGATCTACAAGGTCAGTGCAGCTTGTTGGTGCTAAAATCGCTGCTTTTTGCAGCAAGAAGCGTGGGTTGTGGGAGTGTGGGTAAAGAATGAAAGGGGAAAAAGGTGGAGGGTTTGAGAAATAGATCATAGAATCACAGAATGGTTTGTGTTGGAAGGCACCTTAAAGGTCATTGGGGTATCCCTGCCCAGGCACTGGAGGGGCTTTAAGGTCCCTTCCAACCCAAACCGTTCTGTGATCCTGTGAAAAGAGTGTGAGTGGAAGGAGCAGGACTGGGAAGAGATGGAGCTCACACAGAGGAGTGGGAAATTCTTACGAATAAGGAGAGATTGAGAAATAGAGGCTCCAGGTGATAACACTCCTTTTTTTTAAGGACGAACCAGGGCAGACTGGGTCTCTGTTCTGAAGGCTGTGCACTCATGTCAGCCAGAGACGTAAGGGCTGGGGAACTCAGGCTGTGAGTCCTGGCAATGGGGACCAGGTGCTTCTGGCCAGTGACATTTCCCTTTTGCTGGAGGGAGAAAAGTCTTTATCTGAGCTTAGGAAAAAGATATAGGGCTGTACTTAAAAATTTCTAATTATAAGAAGCTAAGACCCTAATAGGCTGTAATAAGGAAGTTTGGGTGATAAATTGGAAGATAAGTATTAATGAAAACTAAGTTAAAATATTGAGGAGCTGGTTTTGTGTGTCCAATCAAAGTGTTGATCTGACCTGACCTGCCCTCAGACAGCTACAAGCTGCTCCGCTCCGCCACAGGGACAACTTCAGGGCACATCATGCCCTGGCAAAGTGACATGTCCCCTTGTCCTCTGCTGATGTCCTTCATGCTGCAGGCGTGGAAGGCTCTTTCCTCCACCAAAGGCATTGCTATACCCCCCCCTTTCCTGCATGATTCAGCCCCTTTTGCTGCTGGAGCAGGAAAAAGAGCTGTGTGTTATTGCAGGAGCAAGGTTTATAGTCTTGGATAAAGGAGCACCCGACTACGCAGGGCTGAGAACTTGTAGCTCTTGCAGTGTTAGTGCCAGCTGCCACTAGGAGACCATCAAAAGCAAGAGAGGGGACTAGGGAGTTCAGCCTTTAAGTAGACTTATCTTTCAACCTGTGCCTGGAGGGTTTTGCTCAGGCAAACTGTGATGAACTAAACCCTCAGGGCTGGTTGAAGGGCAGGTGAAGTGCACTCACTGCTGAACCTGCCCTTTTGAGTTGTCTTATGTGTAGGAGAAGAGCCACATTGCAAATGCAAAATAAAGTTTTTATCAGACTAGGTATTTAAAGATGAAGATTTGATTTTTATTTTTATCTCAAGTCAGAAAGAAGGAATTCCTTCAGATAGAAATAGCCCCTTGCATAAAAGCAAAACCGAGAAGACACTCAGTGTTATGGCAGGAAGTGGGGCATAGGTGAGGAGCACCTTTCATTGGTGTTAGGATTTGTTTTTTTTCCAGCATCTTGTCTAATTTTGAACCCAAACTGACTGAGGCTTTTCATCTCCCCACTTCCCTCCTGACTTTTTAAAAAAGAAATCCCAGAATTTGGGCACATGTAAAGGCACAACATGCCAATGCTGTGGCAAGGGTGCTGGTGGTAGCACCTGTAGCCTCACTGGTGTTCACTGGGAGGGCTGTGTGTGGTGTGGGACCATTTGTTTGAAGCAAATCCCTTGTTGCTGTGGGTCACCTCGCATGGACCAGAGCCCGTGCTGCAGGGGAAGCTCTCCCAGGAGATGCTCACCAAGCACTGGTGTCTAGCCCCTGGGAGCAGGTCAGAGCTAGAGGGTTGTGTTTTATTTTAGGGTTTTTTGAGTTTTTTATTTTTCTTCAAACATTGAGGAGCTGGATGATCAGGTTGGCTCTCCATGGCTGAGTCCACATCCAGTCTGGTGACAGTTAGGTAGAAACTGAGTCATACACAGGACTGAAATAAGACTTTTGAGTTGTGTAAACCTTCTCTGGAAGCCTCCTACACTATCATAACCTCTCTTGTGGTTGATTCAAACAATTATAACAACTGAAGACTTTATGCTTCTATTATCAGGTTTTTAAACCATGCAATTAAAGCATAGATGCCGGTTAATCAGTAAGGCATTCCAGTAAAGATCTGCTATTTAGACACAAATAAAGGAATAAAATCATTTGCTTAGACTTTTTTTTTCCCACTTAAATCTGTTCTTTGCATTAGTTACTCTTCTTAATAACAGCTACTTTTATTGCACAGGTTACCTGGTACCTTGGCTCAGTACTGTGCTGGTGAATGGCAGTTGGAGGGTGCAAGTTCGCTGCAGTGTTATCCTCTTCCCTGGTGAGTCTCGGGGGTTGTGTTTGGGGTTGGGTTTTCTTGTTTATTTGTTTTTAAAACTAGATTTCCTGCCTGGTTTATTCTGCAGTGACTAATGCTGGCACTGGAAACCTTCGCTCCTGGTGTCAATGAACAGCTGCTGGTTGGGATCTGCTGGTTCTGAATACAAATGGTCACTTCCCACTTAGTCATTGATTTGCATGTGCAAACATCGATTTCCATATTAATGTAATGTTGATGTACTGGAGCAAGCTATGGATTTTTGGTGATTGATTTATGCTGTAATTATTCAGAACAGAATACAGGGTGTGTGGCTAGAAAATGAAGATTGTTTTTGCATGTAATTTCTTGAGTCATATCGTCAGGTGCTTTTGTGAAGATACTTTCAGGAAATGACACAAATACAAAGATAAGCTGTACTTAGGGAATGCCTAATTAACAACTACAATCATAATATTTTGGAAGCCTCGTTAGAGGAATGCAGAGGCTGGTTTTTAGGGTGGTTTGACTCCAGGAAAGCTGAATCTGTCAGAATAAAAGTTTTCTGAAAGAACTTTAGTTGTACCTCCGAACTACTGAAAAGCTCCATAATGCTTATGTGTCAGCTAAACTGACAGTAACAGCACCACAGTGGCACATGGGTCATCTTGTGGCCTGTACTGGGGGTGTAAAGGTGGCCTCTCACCACTGTCATGTGGGGTGGTGAGATCTCCCTTCTGACTCCAGCTTCTGAACTAATGGTCTCCAAAACAATGCCAGACCCAAACATTCACTGTCCTTTTTTTGTCTGTCCTGCACATAGCAGTAAATCTGAAGACAAGTGCACTTTCGGCATCCTCTGCTACCAATGAGTGGGCACTGGCACCTGCCCGCTCCCCCGACCAGCCGGCTCCATCCTGATGGGATCTGGGGACTTTTCACCTCCCTCTGCAGTTTCCATTTCTAGCTTTTATCTCTGAGATTATTAGGAAAATACTCTCTATTATATGTTTGTTTGGTGCCAAGAGAAATAGGATTCCCATCACGATGAGCACTTCAAAAACACTTCCAGTGCTCCTGTAAAACAAATACTTTTATTGCTGCTGATAATATCCCCCAAAAGGCCTGGCTGCAGGTAATATCTGTTCCTTCAAAGTCATAACACGATTTTGCTTTTAGCTTTTTAAGATGGAACAATCTTTGTGGAATATCTGCTTAAACCAGCTGCGGCAGTCCCATGTCAAACCACCAGCACATTCCCAGGAGCCATCTGGGTTCCTTGCCTTGATAGGGCTTCTCTTCTGAAGGATGGAAAAGCAAGACCTGAGTTTTGAGTTGGTTTTTAAACCTATGTGGTCATCCATTATTTTGTTTTTGCCACACTTCGTAGACATTTCCTAAACAGATCTTCATTCAAATGGGTTTTGTTACCTGAGCACCTGAACCCCTGTGTGTGAACTCGCTGGGAGGGCGCCTTTGTGGGTTCTGATGGAGGATGCTCCTTGGAGAAGTGGTTTGTGTTTGGCTCTAACAGGTTCGCAAAACTTGTGACTTGATGATGGTCGTTGCTGGTCAAATGCCTTGACTTCAGCCTCACCCTGCAATGGACCCTCCAGACACACCTGAAGTCCTTTCTCATCTCTGGTTTGCAGAAACGTAGTGCAAGGAGGTTGTGTCCAACAGATCCAGAGGTCTGTTTGTGTGTGTTGGAAATGAGCTTATATATTTTTGGTAATTACAAAATATCCAACTTAAAAAACCCCTTAATTTTCTACTCCAAATGCTTATCATATTTTTATTGATCCAGTAGTTCTTGATATTTATAACATACTTAACTGAAATTCACTGCTCCTTCATACCTGGTGCCTCAATGGTGAATGAAGTACTTCTGCCTAGGAGAAATCTGAAGTTCTTCCTCCATCCCACCCAACTGGTGCAGCAGAGCACATCCAGGCATGGAGAGGTGCTCTGCAGGGTGTACTTTAATTATAAGATCATTTAATTAGTAGCTTAAGATGTTCTTCACAGAACTCTGAGTCACCAGAATGCAAAGTGTCTTTTCTGGGGACAGTTGCTAGTGATTGTCACAGGCTTCAGATAGAGAAGATAATTATATTAGGGTAATGTGTTGGTTTCCTTGCTAATCACAGGCAATTTGCTGTGATTTTAATAACTATAACTTGTCGTCTCAGACCCAGTGAAGTAACGCAGAGGAACAGATAAGAACTTTATCTAGTAATTCAATATATCCTATGCCTATTATCTCCTTTGTGGTGAGATTTGTGTAATGTGAAGTATTACAGCTTGAACAGACGATTCCATGAAGCTATTAGAATTAATTTCCATAAAGAGCTTTGTACTGAGCTTTTTGGGGAAAAATTATTTTGTGTTCCAGATCTCAAGGAACAGATGGACCTTGATGTCTCTCAGGTTAATGGGGGGGACCCCCCTGTACCACAGACTAAACTGCCATTTGCTTTAAGGGGGTTGAATTTCTGTGCAAAATCAATGGGTAACTCTTGCTTTCTCAGACACTCTCACACCAGCCCCTGCTTCCTCTGCAGTGCAGAGAGGATGTTCAACACAGGCAAAGCACAGTAAATAAAATACATATATAACCATTCAAAATAAATCACAGCTCATTTTCTTTCCCCATTGAGTTACAACAGTCCTACCAGCCCCACGAGGTGTTATTGTTAGCCTGTTATTCCCTTAGCTCCCGTAATTACCCTTGTAAGAACACATTTTTTCCCCCCTCTGTGCTTGTGGTATGAAACTATTCTTCTGCAATGTGAGAGGACCATTTTCTGGTTAAGTTTTTTTTTTTCTTCACTTTTTCTGTTGTCTGGCAATGCGGTGTGTGTGAGCTCAACCAGCACAAACCACTGTGCTCCCCACACCTCGGTCACCCCTGGAGCAGAGCAGAGTGGTGCTGCTCGGGGCAGCAATGGAATAAGCATCAGTCCCATCATTTGAGGCAGATTTTGAGTTAATAAAAAAACCAATGCCTTCCAGAAACGGATTAAATATGGAAAACAAGGGGGGCAAAGCGAATTGCAAAGGAATGTGACAAATGAGCTCTGTAATGAATCAGAAAGGCTTTCTAGCTTGCTATAAGCAGAAAATAGAAGTAAGAAAAAAATCATAATATGAATTTTTCCAATCATGAGATGTAAAGCACAACTCTGCAAATATCTAAGGAACAACAGTGTCAATTTTGGATTAGTGGGAAATGATACAATTGTTAATAAAAATATGCTTTTTGTGGCTGAAGATCAGATTTTCAACAAAGTATTCCTGCAGGTGTTTTTATGTATATTGAACAGGGAAGTAAACATAGACATTTTTTGCTTTTTTTCATAAAAACCATTTTGTCCAATAATGTTGAGTGGATGTTTCCATGAGGCACAAATATAATTATTTTGAATTGCTGTCACTGAAAAGCCATTAACAGGCTAAATTTGCATATGACAGTACACACCAGAGGTAATTCTGCACGTACTTATCAGGCAGTTTGGTGGTTCTTGTGCTGAGCCAAACAAGCATGAGGAGAATAAACTTTTACGTAATATTAAGACTGGGAATAACGTGCCAGTGATAGCCTCTGCATCTGCTCTTCTTTCAGTTCAAGTTGTGTGCAAATACAGAGGCTGTAATAATTCCTGAAGAACTATTTTTGTGCAGTTTGTTCTGGTTTATGGGTTGGCTAATTTTCATCCTAGAACAGCTGTGGCCCGCTATGAATTTTACCAAACATATTTTTCAAATTAGAGCTTAAAAAATGCACTGCATGTAAATCTGGTTTGCATATTTCTTTGAATAATATAGCGAGCCACTTAATTATACATACATGCAGATAACAGACCTAAATATAGAAGCCCTCCTCTGGAGGTTTATCTTGGGAAACTCGCAAAATGCCACTGAAACCAGTTGCTCCTTTTCTGAGGCTCTGCCCTGGAAATGATCAAATCTTCCCATTCCAAAAGCAGGACCATTGACACTTCCCAGGAATTCACCTGTAATCGGGGGGGGCCCTGCCTGTGTGAGATCAGAGGAAAATCCCAATAATCCATCCTATTAGTGGGACTTGTGTGGACTGTTTCCTGAGGTTTTGGGGCACTGGAGCGGAGTGAGGGGATGAGTGCATCCCACGACCATGGCCTCGTATCCCCATCTCCATCCCTTCCCAGCTCCCACTCCTCTTTTTCTTCTCTGTGCCCAAAAGCACACTGAGCAAATGGTACATTATTTCTCACAGCCAAGGTGTCTGTCCCAGGTAGTTTGTCGTTATTTCTGTGGCTTTACAGAACTCACTGATTGGAAAGGTGGGAGCAGAAACCTTGTTCAGCATTAGCTGCCCTTCTATCTCCCCTGCTTTGGAAGCTTCCACCTGCTTTTTTTGGAATGGAAAACAGCACCTTGGCTTGTCTTGGTTTGCATTCTGTAAGTTAAAGTCCCCATTCACCTCGTGTTTCTGCTCTGAAATGACATGGGATAAGTGCTGCGATGTCAGGAGTAATTGCTTTTTTTGTTACTGTGTGCCTGGCTCTATTGTTGAATAACTGAAAATTAAAATTCAAGCTTGCTTAGAGCACCGAGCTTCCAACTCTCACAAAAAAACTCATTAAACTTGCACACTACCAACTGAAACAGGTTTTGACAGGGAATAGGAATTTCATTTTTTTTTTTCCTCTCCAAGTGTTAAAATTTATATACAGTTTTACATCAGTGTGGAAGATGCCACCAGTAATATTGATGTTAGAAACCAACTGGGAAGCAGTTCCTGCTGGCAGTAGGGGTGAGTGGGCAGCCATTATATTACAGGTAATAAGATGTTGGCTTAGTGTGTAATTTAAAATGAATGAATCGGACTCACCATTCAGAGTCAAACCTGGTTTGGTTTTGTTCGATTTAGCTTCTCAACACCAGTTCTCCAGTGCTTATACCAACAGGCACTTTCTTCCTACCACAGCATTTTTTTTCCTGATGAGAAAAATACAACTTTAAATAAAGATTTCAGGTTTTCAAATGTAACTGTAATCCTGTCAACTTAAAAGCTTATTTGGTGAAGATAAATTCACATTAGGCATTCTGGTATCTCTGTGGGTGTATTACTTGCTTTGTAGGCTGCAGGTATGACTCAATCCCTTGTTTTCTGATTCAGTTTTATGTGACCCTATTGCAGGCTTGCAACCATCACAATGATTAGTAGCAAACAAGGAACAAATCTACTAAAACTAAGACTTTTGAAAGAGCACCTTCTAGTACATCTAGAAACACACCAGATATATTTCTCACAATATGGACTCTTTTCTAGACGATATTGCTCAAATCAAGTGTCTGAATTAGGAAGCAGTCTGTATTTGGGTTCTCTGGCACACGTATTTGGATGTTCTTCCTCAATTTTGATTCCATATCTTACATTTTCAGACTTCTCCCTGTGATATGATTCCAAGCTGTCACAGAGTAATGCCCAACCCCTGCCATGTGTCCTGGTTGATGCTTCTGAAAGAAGTCAAGCGACGGCCTTTTGCTCTCCTTTTGGTATAGACTTAGTGTTTTTAGCAATAACTGATGTTTTATAATTCACCAGCTTCTCAGGCCCCGCAAAACCTTTCTGCCTCCTTTCCATCGTCTCTGGGCACGAGTGAGCCTAGGACTCAGGGCATGGCTTTACTTTCCTGTTTCTAATCCCACAATGAATCCTCCTGCCAGGGAGCCTTAATGGGGAGCTTATAGCTTGTAAACTGTGAGGCCACAGCTGAGGGAAACTTCTTATATCCATAAAATCTCAGTATATCATTGCTATGGAGAGATTTCTGCTTAAAAGTCCCCTTTTCCGTCCATCACACTGCCCAGGGCAGGCGTTGGACTAGATGGTCTTCAATGTCCTTTCCACCCCAAACCATTCCATGATTCCTGTGTTTGGTTTCTTCTTCTCTTGACGATACTGGATCCTCCTCCTTAGGACGAGATTCAGAGGGCTGCATCCCACAAAAGCCTGAAAATGCAGCGTGAACCAGCTCAGTCCTTGGAAGCAGAGAGTGTGTGTAAAGTTAGTTATGGAGAGAAAAACATCAGCGTACTACTTGAGACAAATCTGTTTATCTACAAATCAAGCAGAGAACTCTGAGAATTAGCTGCTTTATTATAAAATGAAGTATTTACCCATTAATTATTTACAAATAATTAAGGAAACAAATTGCTTCTTAATCAATTCAACTACAAGTACTTTTCAAAGTAATTTTTTTTTTTTTGTCATCAGATCCTGGAACATGTGAATTTTTCACTTACTCCCTCTCCCACCTTGTGTAAGAATTCTTATTCCCTGGGCATGCTCTAGAAAGGAAGGAGGTTATTTATGAGAGCTCTGGCACCAGCTGCAGACAAAGCCCCAGGACTCTTCCCTCGGTTCATCCTCCTTCACTCTGACTCATCATTGCGCAGGTTTGCCGAGGATTTATTTGGATATATCAGTTCTTTTGGAAGGATGTGGGTTGTGTATTTTGGAGGCGGTGAAGATTAACATAGCAATTAGCAGTCTCATGAGCTAGAAGTAGATAGAGGAGTATACAGTGACTTGAGTTGTCAAGTCCAACCAAGTAACTAATTAGCAGGACAGATCATTCCTTTGGCCAGGAGCAGGGGCTGAGGTGGAGGCTGGCAGAGATGGGACACACGGGGCTCCAGTGGTGTTGGACTTAACATCTCACCATCATTTGGGCTCTGCAGGGACTTCGAACAGTCCCCAAAAAGCAGCATGGCTGGAGGTCCCACCTGGGAGAAGAGTCATCCACTGTGAAAGGAGAGGACAAATAGTAGGGGATTATATTTTTGCAAAGCAGCGTTTGGTTTTGGTACAGGAGAGGTCTTCCCCTAAAGGTCTCACCCACCTGCCAGCAGCTGACAGGGAAATTGTCAAGCCTTGGAAGAAGCTGCCCTGGGCAGTGGTGGAGTCGCCATTCCTGGAGGGATTCCAAAGCCAGGCAGGCATGGTGCTGAGGAACGTGGGTCAGTGGTGGGTTTGTCAGTATTGGGCTGATGGTTGGACTCGATGACCTGAAAGGTCCTTTCCAACCTGTACAGTTCTATCCATAGTGGTTTGGGCAGCATTGGAGGAGAGCTGGTCCTTCAGAGCAGAGAGTTATTCCTTCAGGTCTGAAAGTGTTTGATGTTGGCGGTCACTGTTTCTGATCAATCGTTGCCTACAGGAAAAGGAAAAAAAGAAATTTAGGCAGTAAAAAGTGACGTGAGGAAAATTACCATCTCTGGTAGGGTTGATCTAATTTCCTACTAGAGACAGGATCAGAGCAGAGATGAAACACCCGCTACCAGGGTACACGCCGTCTCGCCTGGGGGTGATGCGCTCAGCAGTTTTACAGTTCTGCGGTACACGGGGGCCAGGTAACATCGCACGAGGGAGAGGATTTCTTCAGGAACCCACGTGCATAATTAGAGGTTGAAAAATTGCAAGTAGGAAGAGCATGTAGCACTGACAATCGTTAGAGACTCATTTCAGCCCTGAGATTTGGTGCATTTGCCTGGAGAGTTGTGTGTCTTGGGAGAATTTCCAGCTGGTGCCAGAGTCTCCGGGAGCATCCACCAAGGTCTCTCTAATTTGCCCCCCCTAATTCACTAATACATCCCCACTAACAGCTAAAACCGTGGTGGGCTGAGTTTCTGCCCTAACAGTCAAGTGCAGTTTATATCAAGTACAGGCAAATGACACACTTGGGGCATTAATATGCATGAATCCCACCCACGAATGCCATATCGTGCTGGGTCTACCTTTTAAAATTAAAGCTGTGCTCGTGCTGTAATACTCAAGTCTCAGTCTCTGAAATCTTTCTCTTTAAAGCTCATCTGTCTTTGCTGAGGGAGGCAGCGTGTCATAATGACACTTTTGGTTTATGTTGGGTAAGAATGCAAATTTGTGAAAAGCATCTATGAAATTACATGTGAAAATTATGAAGGTGATAAGAACCTGTTGAAAAAAAATCATATTGATAAGAATGAAATGAAGCTAAGTTTGTAGATTTCTAGGCAAAAGTCTCAGTGTTGCCTACTATGAGATTTTCATTTATTTGTTAGAGGTGACAGAGAGAGTATCAAGCCTCTTCTCTGAAGTAGTTGATTCCAGGATTTGACAGACAATTTATGAGCAGGATAACGGCGTATTTGATCCCTAGACACCCACCAGAAAGGCCATGGGCACCCTCTCCTGGGCACTTCTGGCTGCCCACCTGTCTCCTCCTCTCCCAGATTTGTGACTCTATTTATCAGTTCCTCATCCTGGACACTGTGGGGATGCTACCGGAGGGGTTGTGTGCCCCAAGCTCCCACAGGGGCTAGTCTTCCTTTCGGGACTCAGAATCCACTCCCTTGGCACCTAAAGGGATCTTCCAGTTGAATTTATTCACTTAGAAGTCAATGTATGACTTGAAATGATCGAATAGTGCCTGCTGATGACCCAGGAATGAATTATTTTTCAAAGTTTACCCTTGGAATTTCCTTGTGGTGCCTCTAAGTCAGAACTCCTTGAATGCCAGCTACTTTAGAAAGCGCTGATAAATTAAACCCACCCATTATCGATGAAACATATGGCCCCCTACATCCCTGTGCTGGGGAACTCGGGCATCAACTTTCTCCTTCATTTTTGAAATAGGTTTAAACCTCTAGTAGAGACGTGGGGAATAAGGAGAACAGCAAACACTGAATCCCTCTGCAGCCTCAGCGATCTGCTGAAATTAGGCTTTGGTTTTGCCCCTCTCTTGTCTTAATAAAACGTTCTGACTTTGTAATGAATGTGCTTTCCTTCGGACAAATGCTAGATTTTCAGTGGAACTTTGACTTCTTCTGGGGCCATGTCAGCAAATGAGAAATCAGCCGCAGCTCCTGCGGTGTCACAGTGCATGAGCGTCTCCCCCCCCCCTTGTCTCTGGCTGATAGTTCAGTGTATATTTAAACTTTCATCAACATAAAATCAGCATGATAAATTTGTAATAATCTGCATGGCATTAGCACATTGTGATTGTCAGGACTTTGTGAACAAAAGGCTTCTGAGCACAGACATATTTCATCAGAGTATTTGCAGCGAACTTCTATAAATATTGGATCTTAATTTAAGATTAAGCAAAAGTGTTGTTTTGGTATTTTTTTCTTTTCTTTTCTTTTTTTTTTTTTAAATGACAGATAATCCTCTGATGCTTCAGCGAAGCAGAGCGCAGTAATAGAAGGGTGCAATATGAAAACTCCCTCTTTCTCTCTGTTTTTCCTCCCTTGGTGATTACTCCTGGTGGTCCAGAAGTTTGCGGGGGATGTGCAGGCCCTCAGCAAAATGTTAATGGGAGCCCGTTATGATGCGAGAAAAAAAACACTGAAATCTGGGAGCATTCGACTAATTAAAAAAAATGCTTCTTAAAAGTTACTTTTTCACCTTTTGTACTTCTCAGCCAGATCAAGCCTATACAGGAGGCATGCCAGGGCAATCAGAAGTGATGCAGTTGTTAATTTAATGGATGTTTTTGTACCACAATACATTTATTTGTATAGATCAAACATTTGGACAGAAATAAAACTTGATTTAAAATATATAGATTTGCAAGTGAAAAACACAAAGGAATCTCATACTTTGGGCTAAAATTTTGTTTATTTTTCTCTGCTGCTTCCAAGAACTAGGGAAATACAAGAATGGTCTTTGGCTGTCAGTTTGCAAAGACATATCTAGTATAGAAACTGAGGAAAAAATAAATGGCAAAGAAAATGAGGGGTTTCTTGGCTGGTGTCGGTAGAAGCCAAGCCCTGCTCTGAGAAGGGACCTTTATTGGCGCACCCTTCAATATACAAACAGGCATTTAATTCCCCCCTATTTATCCTGAAGGAATGGCCTGCTTTTGGCCCCTTGGCATTCAGTCATTATCTGGAACAGGTTCATTATCTGGGATCAACCTGTTGATTTCAGTGAGACAAAAAACATACAAATCTGTCTGAGAGAAACTATAATTTGCTTTTGGGGTCAATGATTAATTTCTGCTTTTACTTCTTGGTGTGGAAGTATCAGGAGACAGACTTGGGGATGACAGCAGGAGCAAAGCAGCAGTAAGGAGAAAGGGTTTAGTTGGGGCTGGTTTTCACTCTTACTGTTAACCTGTGACACGCTGAGACGAGTAGGAGCCTCCTGACTAAATCCCCTTCCCCCTGGGCAGGTTTTTGCTGCCCTCAGCTTTGGGCAGAGCTGGGATAGGGCTGGAAGCTCGAGAAATTTTGCGAAAATTCAGCAATTGAGGCCAGGAGTGCACACCTTAGATAAGATTAAACTTGCTATTTGTCTTACAGATGCAAATGTGAAGGGTGTTATCTGACACAGACTCTGAATTTTTAATCTCTCCTGTCTGACATTTAAGTATATGTCCTCTCCCTTTTTGAAACTACATTATTCTCGTATTATAGGTTTATGACAAAAAGACATCTCCTCTGTACGAGATAGCTGCTTTGCATATTATGCTGTGGCAAGCTGGAATAGATGGGTAGATTTAATAAGAAGCTGCATGTGTCACTGGAGGAGCCGGGTTATGACAGCTGAAGAGCACAGTGAAACTGGGAGAGTGCGGCGAGAAGGGGGTTACCGCTGGCTGATGCTGGGTTGGAAATGGAGACGTAGACACCCGGGAGTGGGTGTGAACGCAGACACAAACTGCCCCCGCTTTGCTGGTGCTTTCCCTTGATAACATTGACTACCTGATTGGAAAACAGCTCTTTGTTTTCAGTTAGGAAAAAGCAAGAAATTAATCTGGTCACAAGTAAAGCGTATTGAAAAGCTGACACCGTGCTGTTAAGATTTGGCCTCCCGGGATATTTGGAACTTGATTTTTCCTTCCCAAGGCTTCAGGCTGATATTGAAGGCATTGTCTGTTGGCTCCGAGGAAACGAGGGTAGGTCTCCAATAGACACCCAGAATTTTGTGTAATTAATGATCAACGTTTTGTTTGAAACATAAATCAATATAATGAAAACAAATACAGCTGGTGCTTGGAAAACAGAAAGTTCAGATAATTGTTATTGCAAGGTGTGGATCTTGAATTACCAAAGTGTGTCAGCACCCTCTTCTTTTATATGAGGTGTTGATTTGTACTGGTTTCAGCATTTACATGAAACCTGGCAGGTCATCAGTTCCCTTTCCGAGTGGATCCTTCTGCGCCGCTGGGAATAGAGCCTGGCCGTGGGGGACGGGAAAGCTCCGTGGGGAGCCTGGGAGCCTCCAAGCCAGGGAGAGCTGTGCCCGACAGCCAGGCAGAGGGGGAGAGACTCCCATTGATCCCGCTTTGCTCCCCAAGTATTAAAGCAGTCAAGTTAAAACATGGTTTAGGCTGGCCCCAAATGAAATCTGTTTAGTTTTCTTGCAGAAACAAACCAACAAATGTTGTATTTTTTTTCCTGTCTCTTGCAGCATTTTCAGAAAAGAGGCAAATCAATGAAAGGGAGATTCTAAGCTCAAGAACCATTAAAAAAACCCCAACAAACCTGCAGCTTTCCTGTGCTTCATTCTTCCTAATCCATTTGTTAATCAATTGTTGACCCTTATCCAAGATGTGGGTTTTATATCTGGGTTCAAACATTTCCTCTGCCTGAGGCACGTGACTGCATCAACCCTGTCGGTCCCCAGACGGGGGGAGTTTGTGGGGAATTTGGCTGCTGCCCCAGGAAGAACCAGGGGTTTGTTACAGCCCTGATGCAGGGATGGGACACTCTGTCTCCTGCCCCAGACAATCTTCCAGTTTAGGTCTTCAAAGGTCATCGCTCAACTCCATCAAAGCTGGCCTGGATCTTCTCTGTGCACGGGGGAGCCCATGCACTAAGGTCTCTCCTCCCTTCCTTGCCACAGGGGGTGGGTGACAAGCACAAACCTCTCTCGGTTTTCCTGAGCTCGGTGGATTCTTCCTTACCAGAAAACCAGGAATTTTTCTGTTTCTGACTTTGCGAATAAGCAAGATTTAATTTTTGTGATGTATGTTCCAGAGAGAGGAATATGACGCTGCACTCACAGCATTTAGGCTTCTCCAGCCTGGCTGTTGATTGGGTTCCATCTGCCCAACTGGACGTGGCAGAGGAGCATGGGGCCATTTTCTTCCTTGTTATACACTTGTTCCAGCTCAGATCCATCAGGATTCTCTAGAGTTCCTACAGACAGAGAGAAAAGGTGCTATTGCAGGGAGAGGCAGCTCCAGCGGGACATGATGGGGACTGTGCTGGTCCCTAAAGCCAATGAATCATGTTTTGAAGACTCAGACGCTTTCAGGTGCCTGTAACTCAGAGCTTATGGAGAAGAGATTGTCCTGAGCTCCACTGGGGCTGAAATAAACCCAAAATAGTCATTGTAACACCCCTAAGGAGGTACCTGTGAAAGGCTGGAGGGGTGAGGGTAGGGAGGCAGCCTGCACCATGCACAGGGACACTGCTCAGCGCTTCCATCCTCCTTGTCATTTTTTTTACTCAAAATTAGAGATGGTAGATGTCGTGCCTTAAATAATATTTATTTTAACTTTATTTGCTGAAGGCAATCAAGCCAAGAGGTTTGTAAGAACGTGTTTTGGCGTGGTTTGTTGCAGAGCTCTCTGTTTGCCCCTCAGGAGGGGCTTCCACGTTCAGGAAAAAGCAGGTTTTTCCTTACACCCTGATGTTCAGTTCCCAGCGTGAGCACCCCACTGGGATCCACACAGGAACTGCTCGAAAGCCAGACTGGGGTGAGGGTGTGCCGCAAGGGCATTGTGAACTCTTTCACTTCACGCTAGTCTGAGTTTTTGCTGCGAAAGTAATAATTTAAGGAGTTTGAAGAGTATAATGTGGATGTTGAGGAATTTTGAACTGCCCACGTTGTGAGTGATTATAGGTTCACTCACAGTTCACGCTTTCACAGGGTATTTCATCGATGTCAGTGTAACCACAAGGACATAAATCTGCTGTGACGGGAGACTGAAACCCTGTGTAAAATTCAGTGATTTTGACCAAAAAGCTGGTAAATCTGGGTGAAAATCCTACCTAGCTTTGTCTGTTTCCTTTTCTCTTTAAAATATGATTAGAAATGATTTTCTGTTGTGCCAAAAAAAGGTGGTGTTGAATAAAAACCTTCTTCTGGTGGGAATTAAACCCCCAAAGTTTTTGTGCCACCTGGAAAATGAGGGAGGGGTAGTTCTGGTTTGGGTGGTTGCTCACCCACAGTGACAGTGGGATGTACCATGTTGGGCAACACTTGGAAAACAATGGGAAATCTTGGTCCCAGGGGTCTGCTGATATTTCAAAGCACGGACTCAGAGCTGGTCTCCAATCTGCAAAGAGTCTGGCCAGGAATCCCACCTGTGACTTCCCCCATGTTGGGGTCAGTCTCTTCTCCCAAGGAACAGGCGATGGCACAAGAGGAAACGTCTTTGAGTTGCACCAGGGGAGGCTTAGGATGGATATTGGGGAAAATTTCTATACTGAAAGGGTTGTGAAGCCTTGGCAGAAGCTGCCCAGGGCAGTGGTGGAGTCTCCATTCCTGGAGGGATTTAAAAGCTGGGCAGACATGGTGCTGAGGGACATGGTTTGGTGGTGACTTGGTAGTGCTGGGGTAATGGTTGGACTCAATGACCTGAAAGGTCTTTTCAGACCATAATCATTCTATGGTTCTATGATTCTGTGAAAACCATTTTCCAGCAAAAGCTTCACTGAGCCAATGCGTTTCTATGAAAAGTTTTCACTTTGATGAATAGGCGTTTTCTGATGGAAAAAGCACTTTGTGGGAAAATTCTTGATGAGAAATACTTTGCAGTGTTATTGAATTCCTCCCTTACAGCTCCTGTTCCTGGCCAGCTGGTCTCCGTTGTGAGCCTTCACCCATTCCTCTGAAACTGTATATGGCATATTCAAAGGTTAAAAGAGAATTTAACCCATTTGTAACTTAGTTGAGAGCTGGAGAATGTATAATGTCACAAGTTATGACATATGCAAATGGGAGTCTTTACCTGAGCCATCCTAGAGTATTGCTTGCTCTGTCTTTGCTAATGGCCATTGTTATTAAAGAAAAGCAAAATTGGGGGGTGGAGGCCAGGGAACCCCCCAGCCACCCAGGTCTCCTCTGGGTGTGAAATGTGTGTGCTCTTCCCTGAGCTCCGCTCTCTGCCCGGGGTGGGATTTGGAGGGGAGGAGCTCATTTTGTGCTCGTGAAGGAGTCGCCTGAGGCTGACTGGGTCCGATTTATGGCTCTGGCCATGGCCAAAGGGGTGTTCCCAAGGGGACAGCAGTTGAGGCCACTCCATCTTTTGGAGCCACATCACCCATATTTCAAAATAGTCTTTATATGAGCATAGCAATGCAGCCTGTTGTGCCCAGGCAGGAATAGAGGGTGGCGGCAGCTTAAAATCCATGTGTGCGGTAGGGGGAAGTGTTAATAAAACAGAGCCATTTTACTAAAGAATGTTTTCCAACTAAATCTCAGTTATGTGAAGAAAAACTGTTTCCCATTGAAGCTCGTTTGTAGTCATGAGTTGGGGCTTAAGGATTTTTAACCTTTTTGTCACATCACTCCAGCCCGCAATGAAAGTCTCACCCCGGAGGCAAAACCATCGTTGCATTAAGGTGAGTGTATTAATCCCGAGAAATAACCAGTCCCCGCGGGCTACGGCGTGGTGGCATCTGCTCAGCAAACCAATTTAAATTCTTCCTGGTTTTTGATGGGTGTGAGGCTGAGATCACTGACTCGCCTTCTGGGAGAGGGAAGCGGAATGACGGTCCTTACATGAAATCAAATCCCACTTAATGATTGTACGTTTTGATTAGAAAAACCCAAGCAGTGCCACTGTGAGCTGTGCACCAGCCAGCAGAGGGTACAGTTAAGATGTAATTGCACAATGAGTGGATGTTTTGTTTAGATGAAAGGCAGGCAACTGAAATCCTGGTCTTTGTCTTTGATTAACGTTAAAAGAGGTGCCTTGGGGTTTGGGATGGAGCTGGTGGGACCAAGGCAGCACAATTCCCACCCAGCAAAGCTCAGAGCAAACCCTCCTCTCGCAAAAGAGCAGAGCTGTAAATGCCTTTCCTGTGACGGGCGGGTAACTGTCTTCAACTCAGAATAGGTAAATGCAGACAAAGAAAGTACTTTTTGTGCCTGTGGCAATCCCAGTGAAATGAAATGATCTATTCCCGTCATAAATATTATTTTCAAAGCTATTTCTGCTTTAGGGCTACTTCCTTCTGCCCCCGCTTCCCACTGGAGTCCGTTATAGATAGCCTTATTTGTGTACATATTTTCAGTTTCCTGGAAGAAAGGCGTCTGGAGAGTAAAAGGAACAAAGGAACAGAGGTTTGAAGCGGAGGCGTTGCTCTGAGGGGAGGCGAAGCTGCCCTGACTCTTTATAATTCATGTTCTTTATTCCCCCAGTTGGCTGTGGTGGCTGCCTCAGAGTTCCCGAATCATGGAATTAGGCAAATGGTTCTTGAAAGTTGGGTTTTTTGCATTCTAGTGGCTTTCTCCTTTGTTTACCACAAGAGTTCTCTGGTGTGAGGTGCTGGCTGAAGGATCCGTGCCCATCCAGGTGAAGTCAGATCCATATGCCAATATTGATGTTCTCGGAGGGCTTTGGAAGTCCCGTGTGGTATCACACAACCAGGGACACGGAGGGCTGCAGGAGAGGGAAACTGCTACGGTGGCTGCAAACACAAACAGCTTCCCAGCCAGCGATAAGAGGATTAAGGAAAACAGCAACAACTTTGAAAATCTGAGATTACAAAAATCTTGGACTCTCAAAGGTAGTGCAGCATCGAATGGCCCAGAGCCCAGCAAACAGGTCTTGCTGTTGACTGAGAAGTTATTTGAGCATGTTCCATTAGAAGTCTTGGCTTAAAAACCCTCCATTGAAATATGGTGACACTTTATTTTCAGGCATTGCTTGCTTTCTGATGGGAGCTCCTCTAATGAATGATCAACAGAGCCCCACCACTTAAATGTCCTACAAAATTCCTATTTAATTAGGGATGCTTTTGGGATTCCGTATTGCTCAGTTGTGTGAGTGCATTAAGTCATTTGCACTATTTTGTTATATTTATGGTACAACAAAGAAGATGACAACAAATAAAGCATCCTTTCTATTTGCATATATTACACAAGTGACAGGCCGTGTTCAGGAGGAGTAATGAGACGTAGTTGGAGAGGAAAGAAGCCTCATTCAGAAGCAAGCCCATAAACTTTTCAACAGGCTTTAATAAAAGATAATGCTGGCTTCTCACTGCACCTATTGCTCTGAAAACTGTTAAATCTCTACGGGCAGTTTAGCATTTGTCAAAGGGATCATCTGAGACCCACAAATGTGCGAAGAATCACCAATTCCAGCAGTTCCCATCCATGAAAGCTGTTTTCTTCTGACATTAAGAGCAGGGTGAGCGATTTGGGGAGGAGATGGAGGTCTTGAGGCAGCAGAAAGAGGAGCAGTTTGTGCAGGTGGTTTCTGGGCTGCCAGGGCACGTTGCTGGGTTGTGTTGAGCTTCTTGTCCACTGACATCCCCAGGTCCTTCTCCTCAGGGCTGCTCTCCAGCTATTCCCCCCCAGCCTGGATTTGTGCTTGAGATTGCCCCGACCTGTATGTAGGAGCTTGCACTTGGCCTGGTTGAACTTCATGAGGTTCACGTGAGCAGAAGACAAGTACTTTCTCATTCCGAGTATTGGCAGAGAGAGTTTCTTCTCCTTCCTTTACCCAGCTCTTCTCTCCTGCAAAACTCTCTCCCAAACATGAGTTTTATTCTGCGAATGCAGGCTGGTCTCTTGGTCATTGCCAGGACCTTCTGCCCTCTGTGAGTGCTCTTGGCTGTGGGAAACCTGTCCATTGGGTCCTTGACTTGCTGCCTTTCTCCTGTGGAAGGGGAGTTTGGTTACCTGAATTTTGTAATCATATAGTTCAATATAAGCAGTTTCTAAAGCTTTTTCCACGCTATTGGGTCTTGCTGCCTGATTTATGCTCCTTTGGAGTCACTCCAGAAGCCAACCTGTGCTGGCAGGTACCGACATTTTGGCATGAGGTTTTTCAGGGTATAAATCAGTAGAAAAGTGCCCTTGGAAGATGCTTGACTGTCTCCTCCAATGCAGCGAGATCTCAGTTTGAGATGGGTGTTTTATATGAGGAAAGAGGCTGAAACCCCACAAAGTTGGTGTTTAATATCCTGCGTAGTTTTCCCAGAGGCTTTCTGATGGATTTATTAATTCACCCCTTATGCTATGGCAGCGAGCACCGAGGTAGTGATCTGCAGTGAATCGTCAATGTTCAGCTCTGGAACTCACGTTACAAAACCCAAAAGTCTGTCCTTACGTAACCGAAATAGCTTGAACTTTCCTTGTACACTTGGTTTGTGCTGGGGCTGCTGCCTGTCTGGCTGGGTAATGAGTGCTGCAGGTGTGACCTCACCTCAAATCTGACCTTTAAGCTCTGTTTTCGAAAGACCTGTGTATTTTGAACTTATATATCATTCTCTAAAAATTGCGGAGTGTCAGGATGTTTTCTCTTGCCTCCCAGTAACTTAAAAAACCACAATTTGCTGCATTATTCTCTGCAGTGCTCCTGTAGGAACCAGCTACTTCTGATGGCATCTCTTGGAGAACACTCTGTGGTTATTGGTCATGCAGGCAGTGAGCTGTGTTTTCTGATGGAGTGTTGGGAGCAAAGTTGGTCGTTTCCTGCCCAGGCGGGGCTGAGAGAGATGGCAAGGGCAGGGGGTCCCGTGGGGGCTCAGGGAGGTGCAGATGATATGGGATGGGACGGGATGGGATGGGATGGGGGAGCTGCTCAGGGAGGTGCTGATGGGACAGGATGGGATGGGATGGGAGAGCTGTTTGGCGAGGGGTAGCTGTGGTGGAAATGGGGGTTATTCCACAGGTCGAGGGTGTCAGTTGTGATTTGCCTTTTGGAGGTGACAGTCTGGAGTGAATCACGCAAGCTCGATTTCCAGCCTATAATCCTCAGACTTTGTTAGAGTTCTAAAAAGACAAAGAAAAGGCAGCAAACCCAGAGGAAGAAGAGCAGTAGAAGACACTGGATCCTAAATTTTAAATGGCTTTATTTACTAAGTTTTTTTTCTTGCTGTGGAACACTTTTCCTTCTGTCTAAATGTCTTCCCAAGTTTCTAAATATTCTGACAGATAGTATCATTTATATTTTCACCTAATCCATAGAATCAAAATAAATGTTTTTACCAAATGTTTCTATGGAACGATTCTACATCAAGTAACAGAAACTCCGCTGCTGTAAGGCTTACGAAAAGGACCCTGTGCTGGGGTTTCTGTGAGTGGGTTGTTGTAGGGTACAAACTGTATTATCTATTTTAATTTCTTCTCTTTCTACCGCAGAGCTATGGAATCACAGGGAGAGCCTGTTTTATGTGGCTGGCCAGATTTGATAATCTGTTTGATCCCCCTTCCTGGACACCAGCACACGAGCAGTGAGGGGATCTCCAGCCGTGAGCAGGGGAAGGCCAGGACGGGTGAAACATGGTGGGGGTCACCACAGCCAAGCATCAAAATAGGTTTCTTGGCTTCTTTTTTAAGTGACATTAGAAATTAATAAAGCTTATTATTGATGTCAGTGTCTCAACTAGCTTTAAACATTGTTTTTTAACATTTTCGTCGTCGTCTTTTTTTTTTTCCCCCCATGAAAGAGAAGCTGCTTTGTTGTCAAGGTATAAGTCAGCCCAGGGGCTGCCCTGACCATGGGCAGCAGGTCCCCCTCTGGTTGCAGGTGACAACCTGTATTTGCACACAAAGTAGAAGGAGGACTGAATCCCTGGCTGACAGCACTCATGTCGGATCCGAGCTCCTCCGGGAGCTGAGCTGGTGTCTCACAATATCTGTTTTTAATGTCGGCCAAATATAAATAACTCCATTACAATTCCATTTGTGGTAAGAAATGACTGATTTGATTTAGAGCAAATTGATGCCAGCTTGGCTTCCCACCTCGGGGCTGCGTACAGGGACACCTTCTCTTGCGGTGCTTGCACTGGCAGAAGCTCTCACACTCATGAGCAAATTAAACCTCTGCAGAAGAGAAATTAGTATGAGACATCCCAGCCAGGGCAAGCTGAGTGTGCGCTTTCTAGAGGTATCCTTTTTGCTTTTGCATATGTGAAGGGAAGTTTTCCCAGAGAACCAATACAAGTGGTTTGATGTCAGTGGCAAAACTTGAATATAGAGCACTCCAGGGTAGGTATTAATAAAAGTGTAAGTGATTCTCATAATTGCTATAATACATATATTTAAATGATTGCTAGATCGGCAGTAATTGCTGCAACTTGACTGCCTACGAGGGAAGATGTTAAAATGTCAAGCTTTGACCGTTGCTAAGATAAAGTAAATGAGTAAAGCTGCACTTGCAGGTGGAAGCTTCTCTTCCTGGTTGTTTTTGCTGATTTTTTTGAGGTTTTTGCTGGATTGTACCAGGAGCTCCTCGCGCTCCCGGGAGCCGTGCACCGCTCATCAGAGCAAAGGGAAACCACAAAGCCTCTAGGAATAACTGTCTTTGTTTTTCCTCTGGGTTGTAAATTAAAATGTCTTTACTGAAATAGCAGGGAAACATTTCAGCAGCGTAGTGTAAAAGAGAATGTGTGGAGCACGTCCACTTGCGTGCACATACACAGGGTACACAGGGAAAATAAAGTTAATTTATCTGACGCAGTTACTTAGTGCAGGTTCTCTCAAACTCTGCCACGGTGCTCACAGCTTGGGTCCCACTGGTTCCCACCCTCCATCTATGATATTACCCAGAGATATTGCTGGAAAATCAAGTCCTTGAGGTTTGGGAAATGCATTCTGGACTTAGTGTGCTTGTGCTGATTTGCCCTTTAATTGCACAGTCCGTGTTGCTCACCAGGTGCACACACGTGCACCCTTCTCTTTAGCCAGAATTGTGAATTTCTTCAGGGGGTCTGTAGAGCTCTTCCTGCTTGTGCTGGAAAGCTTCAGAAAGTTAATTAATTCTCTTCACAACACTCCTGTGAGAGGAGTGGGTATTATCTGCATTTTGTAAATAGAAAATTAAGGTGCAGAAAGATTAAGGTAAAAAATATCTATTAATTTTGCCAAATCTGACGTGCCTCATAGCTGTTTCTTCAGAAAACCTGCACTATTAATTACTTCCATGTTTAATCATAGCAATTGTAAAATACAGTACTGGAAGGGATACCAAGTCATGCAGCAAATCCCCTTGCCTGGGGTAGGATAAATTCTAGAATATCCAGGTGGGATAAATACCTAACCCTTAATGATGGAGATTTTATAGCTTTCCTGGCTGATCTATTCAAGTGCTTAACTACCCCCCTTACCCCCTGAAAGGTTTTGTAATATCTGCTTTCCACGTTCCTTTCTTCAATTTAAACCCATTACATTTTGCTCCTTCCCTGGGGAAGAGGAAAACCAGCTTATTTCCATTTTCTTTGCATCAGCCCTTTGCATATTTGAAGACTATTATCAGAACTCTCTTAATTTTTTATTTTTTTTTTTAGATAACTCAGCCAGCTGCTTGGACTCTCCTTGTAGGCAGTGCCTTCTCCAGCCCCAGCTGGTTCTGGTGCTTCCTTTGGATGTTTTTCTCTTGTAACATCCACTTTTATTTTTTTTTTAATACCATGAATTTTAATCCTATAATTACCTCGGCTTTAAGAAAAGCAAACTGCAAAAATAAGAATATTTCCCTTCTGCCTCCTTGGGCAGCCCTCCCTTGCGCATGGTGGAAGAAGCCACAAAGTTTATTCGTTTCCATAGGATTTGTTTGTAGGAAAAGCTGTGAAGCCAGTGCAGGAGAGGGGCAGAAGAGGAAAGGCTCCTACTTTTCCAAAGCTTTCTGGAAGTTTGGTTATTAAACTCATACGTAATGAATAAAATCCATACAGTTTGTTTCATGGAATAAGTTCTGATATTAGCATTTAGGTTATAATTTCTTCTTTGTTATGTTTTCATTTCAAACACCACTCAGAAAACATTTTTTAACAGCTCTTTTTGTAGTTGCATTTGGCAGAATTTTGTGCTGTTGGGGCTTTTGCATCTTAAAGACGAGTTATTGCAGAACCACGCAATGACGGGATCGCTAATAAATAGTTCATCTGTCTGCAAAAGCTCCTTTAAAGTTCTCTGAAGCGAATGCAAGAAGCAAAATCTGCACTAAGGGAAATATAGGCTCTATGCAAATACATTTTACATTCTGGCGCCATTCTCACTAATGATTATGACACTGTATTTCTTTCAGGGAAATAAATCCTCACTGATAAATAAAGTAGCTTCCTTTTTTCTTGTCGTTGGTGGGATAATTCTTATTCACAGCCAGAGGAATGCTGATGTTGTTGTGCCATATGCTTTAGTCCTGCCAGAGCTTTGTTAGTCTCTTCTGAATTTTTCCCAGTCTCCATGTCCATAGTTTTGGACAAGGAATGGGACTGACGGCTGGGGCGAAGCCATTGCAGGACGTCCCCATACCATGTGCCATGGTAAGCCATGGCCGATTGACGGACAGCTCGGGTGAGAAAGTTTGGGTTTAAAAATGCCATATGATAATGGAGGAAATTCTGGATTCCTCAAATTTAGGGCGCCCAAGGAAAGCTGGGGGCAAGTGGTGACTGTCTCTGGCTGCCTGGGCTGGGGGCTCAGCCTCCTCCCGAGCTCTTCTGTGGCTCAACTGGAGATTGCACCTGACTCTCTTTGTTCTTCAGAAGCCTCACTAATTTATTTGAGACAATAAAATATACCAATGTTACTGTAAGAAATGAAAATAAAAGATTTTGCATACTAAATTGAGCAGAGACACGGACTTTATCTCAGTCTTCGTTTTGGGGAAGGGAAAAGCAGATTCAGTCAAACATTTGCTGCCTCTTTTGTGCTAATGTAAAGGCATACATACTATTTCATGTTGCCTGTGAAGCTGTGATAAGTGACATCCAAACTGACTAAAAGGTGTCTTTTTCCTCATGACAAGAGATACCTGAAGGAGTCGAGGGCCATGAGAACCTGCTGGGGAGCACTAGTCATTAGCAAAAGGAAAGCTTTGTGGCCCTGGTTGTCTGCACCTTCCCACCAAGCACATTGGCCTTAGGTAGTCTGGAGTACAAAAAATAAACCATCTACTCACGAGATCAGGCAAAGTTCTTTGTCTGGTGATCCAATATTTGATATTTCTAGGAACCTGCCCTGGGCCAACGGAAGAAGCAGCCCTTCACTGGCTCATTTTTCTTCTTGTTTCTTGCTAAAGATCTTTTTTTAACAATGACACTTGTACCAGTAGCTATTTGGACAAACAAATTTTCTTAAAGAAAGTCATGTTTTGTGTGCATCTGCCTGTGACGCTGTAGAGAAACTGGAGCTGTAGATCATTTACTTGGTCTAATTCAGAAACAGGCAATCACAAATGGATGTCAATGGTAGCAATTAGCATCAAGAAGTATACTTTAATAATGTCTCTCCAGAAAACACATGTTCAGATCTGATTTACCATTTATATGCAGATTTTCTGATGTAAATGAATGAAAAGAGATGAAGAAACCTTCGTCTTTTCTTTTATATCCTCCCAAACTCTTAAGTGATCTAAATGCAAATACATATAAACATGGAATAACAAGTGCCCAATCTGTGCTTTATGAGGCTGCATCGCAGGATAAGCATCAGGATGGTCTGTTTATAGGTTTGATTTGAGGATGTTGGTAGTTAGGAACAACCCTGTAAACAGGGTTTTTTTGCAGCAGTTTTATTACTAGCCAGAGTAAATTACCTAAAGCTCCCACCTCTGATCAGTCAGGTTGTTATGAAGCAATAGATGCCACAGCATTTATGGCCATGGATGTTCACGGAGGTCCCTCTGAGCTGACGAGAGGCATTCGTGCCGGGAGGAGCTGGTGGAGATAGGTTTCAGAGCTGTGACACCAGAGGTGTTTCAAAGGAGTTCTGCAAACTGGGGTGAGGAGACCTGCCTCTGGCAGCAGAGATGTGCTTTGAAAGAGAGAGGAACCAAATACTAGAGTTACTATTCACCATCACGGCACCGGGGAACGGCCAAGTCACTGGGCATTAAGTGCTTTGTTCTGGCCTGAGAAGCCTTTGAGCATACCCAGATTAAAATTGGGATTTCTGTGGGGTTTTTAAATTTCAGTTTAAATTTGATGAACACTTGCATTGTTCAGAGTAAATGCCCTGTATATTATCTTCTGATAAACAGGATTTGTCTTCCTCAGGTCCCTTTTTGGAACACTGAAAAGACATCAACTTCCCCACTGGGTGACGGAGGTACAGAACTCATCCATCCAACAGAACTCATCCGTCCAGCTGAACTCAATCCTAACAAACTTCACACTCTTGAGCAGACAAAACATTTGTGAGAGATCAAGAGTAAGTGGCAAAACTTTTGTCTATCTTAAGTCTAGCAATTTTCAGAGCTGAATTCACATTTTTAATTCTTTCCATGGTTATTAGTGACGTGTTGCTCATTGTATTAAAGTATTTGCCTGAAATAGCAGCCAACCAACAATGCCAAGGTTACACTGAGAAACCAAAGTTAAAATAACCAAGAATTTCCTCTTTAATTCAGACATCTATAATAATGTCCAAGATATAAAACCAATCAGAGCTCAGTCTGGAGAGTGAGCACACCCTTGGGAATGCACAGGTCAGCAGAGACTTCCCGATAAACAGACTGTTTTAAATGGGTAGGACTAATTAATCCAGTTGTCAATAAAGCAAAACAATTGGGAAATTAAAAGTGGCCAAAATTTGCTGCCGGATTTCTGTGAAATCCAATCAGATATTGGAAAGAAAGATGTACTGGTTGTGCAATTGAGCCAAGAATACGGTTAAATGGAAAACGTTGATTAAAAAAAAAAATCCCTCATGATTTCTGTCAAATCTAGTTAAGCCAACTGTAAAAAATATTTTCATAATAAAGACATCAGTTATGACAATCCCGGTGTTTTATGGCGTCGGTGTCTGCCTGCCCCAGCGTGGGAAGGTGCGTTCCAGCGGCTCGTTGCAAATCTGGTACCAGCCCCCACTTCCCCAACAGATGACTTTGATCCTCTGATCACAGAGAACGGGACTGACAGCAGGAGCAAGTATTACAAGATGGTAACAACTCTGTTTTAATACATTTTTAATGCTGTAAAAGAGGTGGCATGAAGCTAGTGAAAGATTTTACAGCGGAGTTTTAGTGCCTGTCATTATGGCAACAGAAATTTAAACCTTTTCTTCTATAGGTTAAGAATATTTTGCAATTACTGACAACTGAATTTCCATTGCATTGGTGGTATTTTCAAAGAACATGACACCAGAAGATAAGAGATTTTTACTTCCATGGCAAAGATTAAATTTTGTCTCTGAGTATATGTTTAAATGATGTAAGTTTTAGCTCTGGTTAGAGCAACAACTGAACTGCTTCTGCTGAAGTTCTCCAAAGAAGGTGCTGCCCAAGGATGTTCCAACGCCAGGAGGTAGAAGCTCAGCTGTGAGGAGATGGGTAAAATCAGTATTTCACAGGCTGGGACAGAGATGTAGTACTATCCCGCTTCTTGCAGATAACCAACATGCTGGAAAAGCAATTAGAAAAATCTATATACCTGTGTACAATTGCAATATTTATAGTTCTCTTCTTCCACTGAACTTGCTGTTTCTAGGAACAGAATGAAGAATTCTCCCAAGTAGAGAACAGAACACCACGAAGCAGGCAGCACCGTTGTTATAGTTCAGCAGAAAAACGGTAGTTTAAAATACTTGTTTATTCATTGTGTGTATAGAGCTACATATTTTTTTTCCATAAATGTGTCTTGTTCACATTTCATTATTCTCAGAAACATAAAGACAAGGAAGCAAAGGAAGATTAAAAGTGGGAGGCATCTAAAAGTGCTGCTCAACCCCATCCTGCAGCACAGTCAGCTTCACAGCGACTCTTTTGGGTTCTGTAGCAGCTCCTCCACCTGGCAGAGCACTCAGGCTTTATTTGCCGGCTCGACTCAGCCAGAGCAGCTAAACAGGGGGTTATTTGCTCTGCTGGCGATTTATCAAAGGGGTTCTGAATGAAAACTGCATGAGTCAGTGACTAAACTTGCTGCCAGACATGGAAAAGTAGGAAAGTCAGTGGGTTTTGGACTGAGGCAGGGCTTTTCACTGCCGTGGCCGAGGGGCGATGCTTCACAGAGAGCAGGGGGTGACTGTGGCCGGGGGTCTTGTTTGTATCATGAAAGAGGTTGAAATTTGGCAGTGATGTGGTCCCTCAGCCTGGGTGTACCAGAGGCACATTTTCATAGGTGTTCAGGCACCTACTCTTGAGCCCCAGGAACTCCCAGTACCCAGGGAGCCCCTCTGCTGTGAGGACAGGCTGAAAGAGCTGGGGGGGGTTCAGCCTGGAGAAGAAGAGGCTCTAGGGAGACCTTACAGCCCCTTCAGTCCCTCAAGGGGCTCCAGGAAAGCTCGGGAGGGACTCGTGATGAGGGAGGGGAGCCATGGGATGAGGGGGAAGGGTTTGACACTGAAAGAGGAGAGATGGAGATGAGATCTCAGAAGGAACTTGTTTGGTGTGAGGGTGGTGAGAGCCTGGCCCAGGTTGCCCGGAGAAGCTGTGGCTGCCCCATCCCTGGAGGGGTTCAAGGCCAGGTTGGAGGGGGCTTTGAGGAACCGTCCAACCTGGTGGGAAGTGTTTCTGCCCAGGGCAGGGGGTGTCACTGAGTGGTCTTCAAGGTCCCTTCCAACAGAATCCATTCTGTGATTCTGTGATTTCTCCAGGTGGGAAAATGCATGTGAGGGCTCTGGGAGCTGAAGCGGTTTTTCCTTTGGACAGGGAACTGGGTTGGAGGGGATGGATCCACCCTCATCCCTTCCAGCTGAACCACAGAAATCCTGTTGATGTAACATAGCAGAGCTGATGGCTTTTGGGGAGCCAGGGACATGACAAGCAGTTACTGCCACAGCGACTTAGGAAGAAACAAATTCTGAGCTTTCACATTTCACTCAGAGGGAAGCTATTAGCTGCTCAGTAACAGGTGGAAATGAAATTTAAATCCCTGTAAAAGACAATTGCATAGTTAAAAATACATTTAGTTGTGCTAGTGGCACTTTGCAGTTTTTCTTTCATTATCTTTTTTAAGGAAACGGGTGAAACGTATGTATGTTGTTGGAGGCTGCCTCCCACCATCTCCAACCAGACAGAGTTTGCAGCAGTTGAATGACATTTATTTGCTGCAGAAATATTATTTGTCTCTCGTGGTCCCAAAGAAATAAATTTTCCATATGTTTGATACATTTAAAAGTTTACTGAGCATTAAAAGCAAAAAAAAATAGACAGCCTTCCCTGCATGATGAAGACAGTCTGGTGAGATTAACTTCAGGAGCTAAATGCCTTCAATTGAGTTAGGGTAATGGAGGTTTGTGTCTCAACACGAGGTGGCTCTACTTCTTATTTATCACAGGTCCCTGCAAAGAAATGGTCCCCGAGATCTTTAAAAGCTTTTACATCTTCTCAATTTGACACTGAATAAAAATTAGCTATCCACCAATATTTTTATCATTTACAATACTAACCCTCTTTTGCTTGCCATTTACATTTTTAGATGTGATCCATTTTTTTTTCTTTCTTTTGTGATTTTTGTGCTGCAGATGAAACAGCTCTTGTTGAAAAAAATATTGCCTGCCTAATTCTTTACCAAACAACTAAACATTGATTTTTATTTTTTTTTCTCACGGATTATTCTGAGGAGGAACTGTTACTTTGCAGCGAGTGTATGCAAAATGGAAAAAGCCATCTGTAAACATGAAAAAGAGAGCAAATAAATACCTGGTTCAAGGCAAGAGATGCTGATAGATCCTTCTGAGCAGAAGAGCTGATGGCAATATGGATAATGCCGATAACTGATAAATGAATCGGCTTCTGACAGTATCTGCAGGCTTTGGGCTCAGCTCTATGTTTTGTAGACCATACAGCATAAATTAGAATTTTAAGAAGTGTAAAAAAGCAGAATAAATTACAAAATACAGGGAGGGCCTTCTCCTGTTCCTCACCCTCAGGCCCCTCTTACTGCCCCTCCAGCAGCACGTTCACAAAGATCGATCTGCTCTGTAGCACCATCAACAAAGGGGGGGAGGGAGTTCTGTGGGTGGTGGGGAGAGGACTACACAGGGACAAATGTCATCTTAGGGTCATAGGATGGTTTGGGTTGGAACGGACCCTAAACGTCATGTAGATCTTTAGCTGATCTCCCACTAGAAGGTCTAGTGTCCCCTCCGGAAGGTACACGGGGTCGGGTCAGTGACCCAGTTCACCTTCTCCCAGCTCATTAAACCCTTTTCTGCAAACCACCATCCAGTGAGTTTTGTGTTGGCTGCATGAAGACCAAAACCCTGGCAGCCCTGAAGGAGCCTTTCCTGTGTTTGATACGCGGCGTTGCAATTTAAATACGCCTCATCGAGTCACAGACATGAAAGCTGGCAATGAGTGCAAATAGCTTGTGAATATGTAATTAGAAAAAATGATCATCAGCATTCACTCGTTATTCGCATGAAAAATGTCACCTGTGCACATCATCCGGATGATTGCGGCTGCGGCGGGTTAGGAAACATTTCCTATTTCCTGGGGTGTTCGCAGTTCCCCTCGCTCAGGCGGGGAACGCAAGAGAAAAAGGGGAGGAACTTAGAAGATCTGACAGCTCATCTCTGGAAGTGACCGTGTGCCCCCTCGAGCACTTTTCAGTGGCCAGGGATGATATCTCCTGGCTCGGTGCTGCCAGCTGGAGTGTGGTTATTGCGTGGTGGTTAATTGAGGGAGACACGACTGGTACCTGAAGAAGAATGTCATTGTTTCAGCACTTGGCTCATCCCCTCGCTGTAAGGGCTGCCAGGTATGTGAAGAGGGTCTTGGGCCTTAGCCCCCATGGGCACCCACGGAAACTTGAGATGTTGGAAAGGGTCCCTGGGATCCCAGGCAGCTTCTCCTGTGGACAGGAGGACATTCCATCTCAACATGAGGAGAAACTTCTTTCCTGCGAGGGTGGCAGAGCCCTGGAAGAGGCTGCCCAGAGAGGGTATGGAGTCTCCTTTTCTGGAGACATTCAAACCACCCTGGACACGTTCCTGTGGGACCTGCTCTGGGTGACCCTGCTCTGGCAGGGGGCTGGACTGGATGTTCTCCAGAGGTCCCTTCCAGTCCCTGCCATGGTGACACTCTGTGAGTGCTGGCTGGAGGTCACACTGTTTCTAGAGCAAAGCCATATCTTAAACATCAACAGAGATGTTCCTCTTTGAGACAAATATATCCACTCCAGCTATCAAAAAAGTCTGCACTGGAAACCACCAAGGGCACTTCTATGGGCAGCTTAACCTTATGCCATGAATATCTATCATCTTCACACCGTGCTGTCTCACAGCCCTGCAGCTCAGTGTCAAGATGAGCTTTTGCTCTGGGTTTCAGTCATGTCTTGGCACTGAGTCGGCTGGCAGACGGTCTGGCAAGAGAGAGCCACCCCTAAGGGCAGCCCCAAGGCCTCCCTGGGAACCCCTGTATGATGCACCTGTGTGATGGGCACCTTCTGGAGGCACACACCATGTCTGCCATAATCCCTCCCTGCCTGAAACTGTTTAAAATTCATAATCTGTCTGATGATACCCACGTGTGAGGAATCACAGCGTTTCACACACCACCTTTGTACCCTGCATCCATCACAGCTGTGGAAAATTCAAGATTGCTCTTGAAAACTGCTCTCCGTTTCCCTTTCTTTTTCTTCTCAGGAAGGGTTTGGAGGCTCATGAGCTGAGTGTGGCAAACTTAATTAAAGCTTGTGGTCTGACAAACTGTCTCTGTCCCTCGGGTCTCGGATGAAACAATTCTCCCCAAACTGAAAACACTTAAAAGTATTGTCTTTGTTCTCTTGTTCAGAAAAACTATAAAGGCCCAAAGTCCCCTCAGCTATAGAAGGTGAAATTGTGTTTGGCTTATTTTTTCTTTTTTCAGCAGCGCTGCATCGTGTTCTGGAGAGTTTCTACCTCTGTTCGGGGTGTGACCCCACCATCTCCCCGGGAATGTCTCACGGCACACAGCATATGCTGCCAGCTCCTAGGAGTCAGGATGGGAAGTACATCACCACCAGACAACTGGGTTAATAATAATTTAATGTAGCTCCCTCCTTATGAGCGCTGGCATTCTCCAGGTGCCTGCGCCTGGGTTGTGCAAGCACCTTCCTTTGCCATTAATGAGGGGTTGAACTTGCAGCTGCGGTGAGAGAAACAGGAGGCTTTCCCTCCTCTGGAGGAGTTAAAAGCAAAATAAACAGAGATGGATAAAGAAACTCAAAAGAGATGAGCTAAAGACAGATAAAAAAAAAAAGATGGGGAAAAAGGCTCAAAGTAGGATAACAGAAGTTCCATCTCAACATGAGGAGGAACTTCTTTGCTGTGAGGGTGGCAGAGCCCTGGAAAAGGCTGCCCAGTGAAGGTGTGGGGTCTCCTTCTCTGGAGACATTCAAACCACCCTGAACATGTTCCTGTGGGACCTGCTCTGGGTGACCCTGCTCTGGCAGGGGGCTGGACTGGATGGTCTCCAGAGGACCCTGCCAACCCCTGCCATGCTGGAATTCGGTGAAAATATGCAGGGAAGGGATCTTTTCCAGTTTTGGAAAGGGAAGAAAAGCCCTCTTGCCCTGCCCTGTGCAGAAAGCAGAGGTTCTGGTGAGGGCATGCTGGCTCGGTTGGCTCTGCCTGTGTCTGTCTGGCCATCAGCTGTGCCCGGCAGGGGTCTGCCATCACCCACCCCAGTGGGACATGTCTCAGTGCTCCATGTGTGCCATACACCCCTTGGTATGGCATTCGCTGCACTGGTCCTGCATGGAGCATCCCATTCCAGCTGTGGTGGTGGTTGAGGACAGGTCCTCCCTGCACACCATTAGGGACTGAGAAGTGATGTTTTGGGAAAGCAGGGACCACTGGCAGCTGCAGAAGAATGAGGAGCCAGCGGTGCCCGTGTCCCGGCTCTCATCTACTCAACCCGAGGGAGCAGAGCTGTGGCAGCACCAGCCAAGGGTTTCCCGCTTTACTGCTTAATGGTTTTAGGCAAGTAGTTTGAGTTTACTGCTGCCTTTATGGGGAGGTTTTGTTTCTCCTTGAAGTCACACAGCTTGCTTTTTTTTTCTTTTTTCCTTTTTCCTTTTTTTTTGGCATTTTTGCTGTTCATTTGTCCTTGAATAGAATGAGATTCGCACAACCGGGAGGCTTGTGGGGCTGGACAGGTTAATCAGGAGACCCACACACATTATGTACCTGCACGTTGCTATTCCCTGCTGCTGCTGAGACTGGGAAGAAGACAAAACAGAACATCACCCCCCAACAACTTGTTTCCCCCCGCTCACCTCGCTGCTTTCTGAAGCAATTTCCTTTCTATCTGCTCCAGTTTGTGCCTAGTACAAATATTGCTACATAGAGCTTGAAGAATGCATGTTTGATTAACTAATTATCATGTGAATTTTCCTCTGCAAACACACTATTCCATTTACAAGTCCATTGGACACTTCTGAAAACATTTCTCTATAAATACAAGTGCAGCACAACTTGTCTACAGGAGTACAAGGGTAATATTTTCCGCTCCAGTACTAAAGACACAATTGGGAATTTCAGTGGTTGTAAGACTTGGTGTGTGCAACAAACAACGTCCAAATACAGAAAAGTTTTTTTGGGACATGTGAGAGGACATGATCAACTGAAGTTTTATCATCAGTTGGGGGAATAATTCATTGGCTCATCATTTTACTTTAAAAATTATAATCGCAAAAGTCTGTGTTCTGTATGCTCAAATCCTCACTGTTAGAAATTCTGGATATCTAGAGCACGTTAAATTTGCAGAATTTGAGAAGTAATTACAGTCCTAGGGCCAAAAATAGCTTACCCAACTGTAGTGCATGATGCTTTTTTTTTTTTTTTTTTTTCTGATGGACTAGATATATTCCTGATGAGTTTTTGAACAAGACTCACTGAGAAATGCAGTTACCCAAACTGGCACAAATTCACAGAAGTTCTGCCTGAATTCAGAACAGGAGCTCCTGGAGGTTCCTAGGTGTGTGTTTCTGGGATGCAGACTGTTCTGATGCTGCTGAGAAGGTCCACGTCCACCTCGTGCCTTGATGCCCTGCAGCCTACAGGTCAGACATGCAGGCTGGGCAGGGAGATATGGCCCAGGAGGCAACAGCAACACCTCTGTGCCATAAAGACCACTCCATTCTGGAAAACCTCAGCAACAAAATTGCACCAGGAATTAAATTTATTCTCTACACTGCAGCATTTGAGCTAGCATATTTGGGCTAGAAGGGCTGACAAAGCATGGGAAGATTTACCGGCTCACCAAGGCTTAATTGCTGCCATGGGTGCATCTTTAGGGGAGATGACGGGAAAAAGGATGTCCATGGTCTGATGTGATCCCAACAGGTCACTGCAGCGCTATAAACAAATACACCCCTTGGCTTGTCATGTGGAACAGTAGAGTAATTTCTACTGTATCAATTATTTGTGAAAGCCATTTTCACCTATTTTGTTACCTTTTGGGTCAATCTGATCACCAAAGGGAAAATATACCCCGGCCAGAAGACAATTTGGATAGACCCTGCTGTCTGTGATTTATTGTTTTAATTAAAAGCTTTTTAAGCTTTAATTAAAAAGGTACATGAGCATTCAGTATACAAGAAAAATGCCTTTGTGTTTAGGTCAATTGAATAACGTAAAATATAATGAGATACATATTTCTAATCTGGAGCTTCACATGAAAAAAAACCAATATACATAATTAAAAAGTAAATCCGAACTGATAGAAGAGAGCTGTTGTCAGACAAAATAAACGGTATGCTTTGAATTAGCATCAGTGGAGAGGATTTTTTTTTTTATTTCCTCACTGTAACATCCCTTAAAAATCCTGTGATACAAATTGAGTCGACGTCATGGGCGTGTATCAAAGACAGTGTGCTACACTGAGTAACAGGGTATTATTTCTAATCCTAATGATGCTTAACAAGGACCAAATAGTAAACAGCGGGAGGTGACAAGCTGTAGCTCAGAAATTGGGAAGCTTTCTGCGTTGGAAACCACTTGAGGTTGCTCATACCCCTCTTCAGAGTCACCATCGTGGGGTGTCCCACATGAATTTCTTCCTCGCTCCTGGGCAGCTGGTTTACCTGATGCTCCCAGTTTGTGGTGAGTCCCATTCCCATGAACCATGGCTTTGGGGGAGAGCGGGTGCAGGGAAGATGCTGTGTCAGGTCCATCGTGGCCACACCATGTGCCCATCTCACCCACTGACCTCATGGCATGAACCCACAGAAGAGCTGGTCCTTCTGTCCAAACCAGCCGCGCTCTCAGTTCTGCAGGACACTCCAGGGACTGAAATGGAATCTGAGTGCAAACAGTGGGTGTGATGAAATAATGCCAAGTTGATAATTTTACAAATAAAGCCCATTTAACTCCCCATGCAACTCATATTCCAGACATCTAAAGAGCAAAGTAGGAGTATTTTGGCCTATATTCCTCCTAAAGGCTGTGGAAAACATGAAATTTAGCACCTACAAGTTCTTTTAAAAATATTCAAGTATTTGCACTTCCCCAAAGCTCCCTTTTTGCTCTGGATTCTCTAAAAAAACGTGCATTTTTTGCAGAGCTGGAGCTTTCCGGATCAGGACCTGGCAGGGGGCCGATATCTGCATCTGCCACACAAGGCTGGGGACAAACCCTGACCCCTGGGAGCAGCTACAAACCGTTCCACACCCACTCAATCCAGAGATGCTCCATTCCTGCCTGGTCCCCAAGGGGTACCACGGGCTGTGTGGCAGCATTTGCCTTTGCGGTGCTCTTTGTGGTTCCTCTGTGCAGGCTTCAAAACCAGAATTAAAAAAAATAAATAAAAAGAAAATCTCCTCTTCAGATCATTTTGAATTTCCTTCAGTCCCTTTGTATTTTAATATTCTTATCAAGGCTCTCAGGGTAGCTGCCTGGGGAGGTGCCTTGGATGGGAGAGGGAGCTGGTGCACCCTCAGAAGGGCTTTAAAGGCTGCAGTTATTGAACTGCTGGTCCTTGCTTCAAGGTCTGTTGGAAGGAACATTTCTGTGCTCAAAAAGCATTGTATCATGTGAATAATAACTTCTCTTCCTGCTAATGCCCTCTGAAATCTCTGCTCCACAGCAGTACTGAGGGCTTTGGCAGGACATGGCAAGGGCAGGGGCTCTGGCAATGCCCATCTCAACACCTTCCATGATCCATGGACCACACCAGAGCCAGGAGAGAGGAATGCTACCTGGGCATCCTCGGGTGTGTGATAGGTCTTGCTTTTCATGTGGTAGATCAAATAGTTAACCATCAAGGGTGAAATATAAAATATAAAAATATAAACCCCAGCAAACAGCTGGATAATTGCTTTGTTGCTCAAATCACATTTGTGATAAGTGATGGAAGATAAACACCAACTGCTTGCTTGCTTAATAGAAACATGTTTTCATAACTAAGCCCAGAGAAAGTAAAATAAGATTATATTTTCCTTTGACTTAAAAAAATCGTCAGTGTTTGCAGTAGACTTCAAATGTTTGACAAAAGTGGAGAGTTCACTTATTAGGCCAGAAAGCGACAGAAAGTCTGCATCAATCTCTAATTCCCGTCTTGTTTATCCATGTTCGTTCAGGGCCATCATGAAGTTCCATTTTCTATGGCTTTAGAAGGGAAAAAAAAACTTTTCAGTAAATATGTAGATGCAGTAAATAGAAATAATTTTTCAAATTGATTTATCTTTACTGGAGTTGAGCTTACCACATTCTATGAAGCAGTTTATCAATTTCCTAATGACAGAATGTTTTGATACCTTTTAGAAAACTATTGAGAATTTTAGAAATAATTTAAATTTACAGCATAAAGCTTTTAAATTTTATGAGTTTATCCTTTTTTTTTTTACTTTTTGAAGTTGCTAATGAAGTATGAGTGGGGTTTTCTGAACCTATGGTGTCAGTAGTTCAAAGTTCCTTAGCTACAGAGATTCTGAAGTTGGCACGTTCAATTCAGAGGTTAGAGGAAGCTTTGAGTGAAAATTGCTTCTAAATTACCTTCATTTGTTATTTTCTTCTATTAAAACATTTTTTCATTAGTGCATCATTATGTAACAACACTATAAACAGTAAATAAAAGTGTTAAATAAAATTTCTGAGGATTAGTTTAAAAGATTTTTGCTTCAAAGTCTAATTCCAACTTTATTTGGATCAGCACATGAATGTTTCCAGTATTGCAAGAAAAACGTAGAGATTCCATCCTAAAACATGGTTTCTGCAAAAATCTGCTCATGCTGAGGTCGCTGCAAGGGGAATACTACAGGCAGTAGAATGTGTTTATTTTAAGTAGTTCTTGATTTTCTTTTCATGCTACAAGTGGCAGAAATTCATAGCACAAAGTAGCATTGCTTTTCATTTACACACTTAATTTAAGGGGAAAAATCCTTCCATAACTTTTTTCCCCTGTGGGTTTGGAGTTTTTTTTGTTGGTCTTTTTTTGTTTGCTTGTTTTGTTTTGTGGGTTGGTAACTGAGTTCTGCCTCCACAATTTATTTCATGGTCTCTTGCAGCAAAATGACTGGAGCCCCACCACCTGCACTGGCTTGTTAACTCCAGCTGAGAACACTGAGTGGATGGAGGAAAAACCAGTCGGAATAAATGCAGAATTAAGGCCATTATTTAATGGGAGTAGAGGAAGTTCTGTCTTCTTGCATCACCTGGGATGTGATTCCTGTAGAGATGTTGCCTCTGGTGAGTAAGGATTTCTTAGCCCCATGTTGTGGATTGTTGTCATTAAGGGTGATGTTCTGGTTTCTCTGGAGGTTATTTCCCTGTGCATGGCTCTGTGGAGCAAAGGGTGCGCTGGGTGTCCCTCCTGGAGGAGGAGACCTGGTTCCTTGGCTGGTATGATGAATGTTGATGAGGTTTGTGTTGGATGGTCCAAAGTGGAGCTCAGAGGGATGGGTGAATTTTTATGTGTTAAAAAAGTCTGCCTGATAATTTAAAGGAGAATAGTCTGAGAAGTGGATCAGCTGGCTCTTTTTGTGTGTGTGGCCTTAAAAGCCTTTCAAAAAGCACCTCAGTGACTACAGCCTGAGGAGGCTGTAACTGGGGGGAAAAAGACCTTACTGTGAGAGCTCCTGGGAGTCTTGGCTGGATCTAAGGGGCTGGAGCTGTACTTCATGTGCTGGGGGTGCTTACAGGGCTTCTGAGGCTTAGGAGAAAGGCAGCAGATGTGGAAAACTGGGCTGAATACAGAGAAAACCTCAGATGGTTTGATTTGAAAGCTGTAAACCAAATAAGACTGTGCTTCTGGACTTAGTCTGTACTTTCAACAAGGGCAGTGTCCTCCAGAAGAACACAGAAGTGACAGAAGAGGGTTAGGAACATTGAATTGTTTGATCACAAGAAGGAGGTTTGGGCTGCTCCCTCTTCTCTGTGACCAGCTGGAGAGTGCTTTGTGGTGAGCTGCTCTTGGTGTCTCTGGCACCCTGAGCACCTGTCTTGGCCACTGAAGTCATTGCTGTTAGTCTGCATCTGCTGCTCTTTGTGGCTTTACCTGCTCCTACAGTTTATTGTCAGACACCCCCCTTTTACCCCGAGTGGAGTAATTTTCCTGTTGATTATCTGCCTAAACTAAAATTAGACAATAGCCAAGTTAACAGCTCTTTATTTTACTGCTAATTGGCATTTGACCAGCTACTCCAAAATTATGCTGCAAAGCTGCATAATAAAAGAAGAATCCACACTTACAAATGTTAATATTTTAAAAATTTTATAGTCAAAACAGTTTTTCTTATTTACATCAATGTGACTTCACATGAGCAAATTGAGGCTCTGGAAATGTTCAGGGTTCCCCCTACCCCTATAGTTTCTTCTTATAACTTTTCCTAGCTGTTGTATATATTATTTTTCTTCATTGTATTGGTCAAAAACAAGGCTGTTGACTACTTGTGTTGTTTGTGGCCATTTATTAGCTTATGGCTACAGTTATGTTGTTCCCACCCCTAGTGCTCTCCCTGGAGGTGTCCTAGCAAACACTCAATGCTCCAGCTTTTGGCAAAGGGATCTCTCCTTCCCTCCCCAACCAACCAGGTAGGTCATGGTAACCTTTCTGGGTAAGAGCATCGTATTTATTATGCAGTTCTCTTCTGTCAGGCAAACTTCTTAGGTCTGTGTTTTTCTTGCTTGTATTTCTGTAAATTTAAAATGGCTCAATAGGCTCAACGTTCCATTCCCTGTTTGAAGGAAAGTCAACTCAATTTTCCTCCTCTCACGAAGTGGCCGGGTCTCCAAGGCACACAGGAAATAAAAGACCACGTAGCAATCTTGTACAGCTGCAGCTTGATTTTTCTGAGTTCTTATTCAGCACTGCAATTCCCTGTAAAAAACCTACACATTCATGCTACGTAACAAGCCAGCAGGTACTGCCACTCCACTTTACTTTCTGTCTTTACCCAGCTGCTACTAGAAATTAATGTTTCTAGTGTGTTCAGGTTAAATTATGGGCTGTTGTGCAGCCTTGTCCAGGATCACATTAACTAATGGCCTGCAAACTGCTTTCATGGTTCTTATGTTGGTGAGCTCTATCCCCTTTTCTTGTCCATCTTACCAAGCTCAGCCTGATCAGCCTGCTCTTATTTAGCTGATGACTAATTGGCATTTGGTCTGCTCCAGAACAGTGTTTCCAGTCTGCTTGATCACCACATCTGATCTAGGGGAGGAACAAGTTGCAGGGCTCATATACAGGGGTAGGTTTTTTGTGATGGGGAAAGAAGTGGCATCTCAGTAGTAGTTGTTTTTCTGGCCCCAAAACTTGTCCTTCTGTGGCAGACTCCCATGGAAGTAATGCAGCAGAAGTGTGTGCTTGGGGTTGAGTGGAGTCCACAGTTCCTGGGTACTTCAACTGGTGGTTTCTTGTATGATACGTCCTGCACAATTCATCTGAGTTTTCTTGCACTGCCCTAACTGTGGGATTGTCCTTGCTCTCTGGTAATAGCACCGGAAAACACAGTCATAACCTGTGGAGTCACAGAACTGTCCAGGTTGGAAGCGACCTCTCAGATCACCAAATCCAACTGTCGGAGAGCAAACACCTTGCCCAGGTGGGTAAGTAAAGCTGATCAGAATCCCATCTTTGGAAATGAAGTGCTCTTCATCAGCTGAGTCAAAACAAAGGGATGCACCACCGATTCAGGCTCTCTGGAAAGGAAGGGGTCTCTAGTCAGGTTGTGCTCTTCTGACCTGAGATCTTGTTTTGCTTTCAGCTCATGCAGCATGACCAACAGAAAGCGTGAGCAAGCATGGATAATAGCAGTAAAGCAAGAGGAAAAGGTTAAGCCTGCAGAAATCAAAATGGGTCATACATTTAGCACAGCCCTAAATATGCAGAGATAAGGACACTGTTGAGGTGGAGCAAAGAGCTGGTTCTGTACATTGAGTGTTCAGGCTGTGTCTGTAAATGAAACAGTGACAAGGGGCTTAAAACTGACACGAAACAATGAAATAAAGGTAAAATAAATGACATGTTTGAAGCCCAATGACAGGGAAGTGCTGAGTGAGTTGGCTTGTAATTAGTACAAAACAATCACCTGAATCAAAGCTGGTTAAGACAAAATAATGATATTGTGCACGCGTAGTCTTGGTTCCCTGAGGATGCTGGTTCTCCACCAGCAGAATGTTTGTAAACATTCTGGGGGGGGTAATTCCAGGTGAATTGACTTCGGTGTTGCATACAAAGCTTTGAGAGGCAGCTCATTACTAGCCTTCAAAAAAATCTGGATTAAAAACCATGAGTTAGATCCAAGTCCATTCCTGAGGAAATATATCCTTAGTTTTTTAAAATTATATAGTATGTGGAAAGCCAGCCAGGCATTGCTCAGACTCTGATTCCCTTGCTGACTTTGAAAAGCAGCCCCTGGACTCTGCCAAGGTGATCAAGCCTCATAGGAGTTTGTGTACAGCGCTTTAAATTTGTATGTCTGAAGCGTGTGTTTTGTCCTAACTCATCCTGTGCAAAGCCCTGCATAAACTTGTACTGATGAAATCCCAGCCTATGTTCTCCTCCTGGATTTCACTGTTGGCTGGAAAACCCAGCCAGGACTGTCTGAGCTTGGGCTCAGCCAGGAGCAAATCTGGACCACCTCATGATTAAAATGACTTCATATAAACCCTGAGCTTAATGAGTGGAACTGCATGAATAGGAGACCCAGGCTTTGCAAGTGGCCGGAAAAATGGCACTGTGAAATTCTACAATACTTTTGTGTCTGTTTCTTTGAAAATGGAGATGAAGTTGGAATAAACAGCAGCAGCTAAAATTAAAACAAGTTCCATCTCCTTTGCTAGTGGGTGCCCATTTGTGTTTCTAGGGAAACAGACAATACACTGGTGTAAAAAGACATCTTCTGAAATGCCCAGGATTATTTGAAGTCTAATACTACCAGTCTGTGCTCTGCAAGCTTTGTGGTAGAGGCTTTTCTGTTGGAAAGCTGATTACAGAGCAGTAGCTGGAATTTCCTTTGTAGTGCTGAAATAAATTAGATATCTACTGCACAGCTAAACTTTGCTGTGTTTTAATTATCTTTCAAGCTGGTGTAATTTTGACAGTTTTTCCTGATCTGACTTGTTCTCTTATGATGAGTTTATTTGTCAAAAATTAACCAAATGCAGAGCAGGAGAGATGGCAGACCTTGTTTTACTGCCCATCCCTTCCCTAAGCATGAACTTCCACAGCTCCTGGGACGCTGCTCAGGCAGGGACCCTCACTATGCCATGGTCCAGGTCTGGATCTCTGTTGAGTGGTTGTCCACACTCAGCCTTGTCTTGTTAGAGTACCATATCTGGGAGATGTCTTGCTCTCCTTCCAGGAGCTGATCACACTTGTCCCCTTTCTAAAAGATTGACACAGGCTTTTGGCTGTGTTTTAGCCAGGGCCATCAGGAAAATTCAATTACTTGGGCAACCATTGTGTTACAGGGCAGGATACCAAGCTGGTTGTCATGTGGGAGCTTTTGCGGGAGTTGAGTGGCATTTGTCTTCTCCATGCAGATGGTTTAATCTGTGCACAAGCTTTGATAAACTGCAGGGCTGAAGTGAGCAGGTTTCAGAGCAGAATTTCAAGTGGGGTTTCTCTGGAGAAGGGGCAGCACAGCCAGAGCTGTTTCTGTTCTTCTTCTGCCTCCCTTCACCTCCACCCTCCCAAACACACTTCACCATCAAAGGCTGAGGGGTAAGACTGCATGCATGCTGCTTGTTAAGCCAACCTCTCAAAACAGCTGTTGGATGTTTATTTAGTGTTTCTGTTTCAAATCACTCCCTTCTGCCCTGTGCCAGTGCCACAAATCCCCTCTTCCTCTAGTTCTACTCCGTCTCTAATCTTCCACTGTTTGTACAGGGTAATGTGGGTCTTTCCCCTCTGTCCTGCTCTGTTGCTCCTCAGGGGTGTATCATCTTCTTCCCCTGAACTTCCATCTGTTATTCTCCTCTGCTGTTTGTGCTCCAGTATTCATTCCAGTGCCATCTTCACTCACATGTTTTCCAACCTCCCTCCAAAAATGACACATTTATGAATCAACATAAAACATGTTCCAGCTACTCTTCCAAAGAAACAATGCCTTGTACAGGAAGTGTCTTCTCCAGCTGCTCACTCTGAGTGCTGAGAGTCTCCTGCTGATAGCTAGTTATACATGTCATATTTGTCTGGGCAACAGCTATGTTTTTGTGCCTCTGATTCTGTGGCAAAATGCAAAGGTACAATTACCAAGAACACATTTTTCCTCCTATTAGTCATTTATTGTTTCCTAATAATTGGCAGCATGTTCCTGGGACACCAGCCATTTGCATACAAATGTTTTGAGTTTTTATTTTTTTAAATACAAACTTAATGTGGATTCACTAGAACTGCATTTTGTGGAGTACAGGCCTATGTGACATTGCAGTCCTATTACTATTGCCTGTTAGTCTAGATGTTTTCCCCACTCCTGTTTCCTATGCCAATTGCTCTTTTCAGGGCAAAACATAGAAGTTTTTTCTGTGTATGGTCAGGCAGCTCTAGTCCTCATGAGGATTTTGGGTTTTAAGTGGCTGATCCCAAAAGCAGGTCCTGGGGGGCGGAGCAAGAGGCCTGGACTTAATGCTACATCTGTTGAGCACACACTTTCCCACCATCCAAATCTCTCCTGCTCCCTTCTGTGCTCACAGCTAATAAAGGAGCTCGGGCAAGCTCCTGTCTGCCCAGTGCTGTGATGAGCTAAGCCTTCTGTCTGCTCCAAGCACTTATCTTGGAGTAACTATGCACCTCCTCATGTCACTTCAACTACATCATCAAGCTGGAGTAGTAGTAAGAACTCAAATCAAGTTTATCGATGAATTCCTTGGGAGCTCTTAAGGGTTAACATCAAATTCTTAGTACATTTCAATGTAGGAGGGTTTTCTGTGTGGTTGTTTTGCATGAATATACTTTAGAGGAACAGCATAGAAAATATTCTGAACTATGACTAAGAACCAGTGATCAGCAGAATAATCTCCATCTGTTTTGCAAAATCAATTCTTACTGCAGTTGGCCAATAGAAGTATTTCCAAATGAAATGGAAGCATCAAACAAATGCATCTGTGAGTTAGAACCTCTCAGTAGCTGGTTCATATGTGCAACAAATAATGATCAGAAAGGACATCTGTTACTGCTTTCAACCAGCAACAAGCCTGGATTTGCAAGCACCTTGTTTTGACATTAGCTGGTGTGTGAGGAGACTAATTTTTCTGTGAGGAGGTTATTAATGTACCTAGAGATGGTGGAAAAACTGGAATAGTTACAAAGGTAAAGGACTAAGTATTTAAAATAATACAGCAAATATATACAAACTGTGTGTTTCCTTTCACATGCTCTTTACTTCAGTTTTATGATGCCTGTGCCTGGAGAGCAGCAGATTTTCAAAGGGAGTAACAGAGTGATTCCAGAGCTGATGCAGTGAAGATGCAGGTGTTGGAAGTTTTAGCTGGACACCTCTCACTCTTGGGAGCCACCCGATTTACTGACTGTTAGCTCCTGGGAAAGGGACCCCGAATCCATCCTGTTGCGGGAAAGGCTTTCAGGGTCCTGTGGGCTGAGAAGGAGCAACAGCAGGAGGAAATATTGCTGCAAGGGGGAACAGCACAGGGAGTGTGAGGGTTCTGGTAAAAAGGCTGTCAACTGCTTCCCTTAGCCTTGTGGAGTATATTTGAAGCTAACCCTTAAGAGAGGAGAATTCCACTTTCCGGCACCTAAGTAGATTTAAGAAATCTGGCCCCAGATGGTTAGTCTGCCCTTTTCTGCTTAATAGTGGTCTCCTTGGACCTTCTGCTGAAGTAAAATATTCTGACTGGGATATGGGAAGACAGGAGAAAAACCATTGTGTTCTCTGTACAGAGAATGACTTTATTCCTTGTGTTTCTCTCAGCTTCTACCATCAGCTTTGCATTCTCTAAAACCCCCTAAACTTGCTCACCTGCAGGAGCAGCAGAACCCCCCCTGCCCTCTCTGCTCTTGAGCTGGGGCTCCTCTGTGAAGTTTCACTGGGATGTCCTCTGGGCTGGAGGCTCCAGCTGTTTCTCAGATTTCCTGGATATTTAGCTGGGCCGGGAATTGACCTTATTTCTTGCTTGTGAGTTTTACTACTAAAGGCTATAAAATAAGTCTTTGCTGAAGTGGAGCCAAATGTTTTGCAGCTTGTATAACCCCCATGAGCTCAGACATTGCGAGTCTGTTGATAGCTTCAAGTTCATTACTGCTGTCCTTGCTCTGGAGAGCACACAGCCCTCTTACTAGTTCTTAAGCCTGAGCATATTGCATAATAAGAGTGGCGATGGCAGTAAAACTTATGAATCATGACATAAAAAGGTGAATATTCTTATTTTGAACATTTGTATACCATTAGTTTATATTGATTTATGTTCTACATCGCTCATATTTCACTTTTGTCAGTGTTGAGAGATTGTGAGAGACTCTACTGTGTAGCACAAAATCAAGTGTCAAGAGACAAAGGAATAAAGCCTGAATTACTTTGTGCAGCCACCTGATGAAGTCACACTGTGCTTGGAAGAAAAAAATTCCTTTCCTACCAATTATTTGGTACTTAAGTAACCAAGAGTCAAAAGGGGTTTCCCAAGCAGAGCTGTAGCACTACCATTTTCTCCTGCTAAACTGTCCCCAGTTCCAGGATGGTTGGTGTCGTCTCATGGCACTTCTCTGGTGCTGCTGTGGCTTTTGCAGGCAGATGTGGGGTTGCTGCAGTGAGAAAGCCCCTGACTTGCAAGTGCTACCCCTCAGAGTTGTTGTGGATGGTTCTGTATGGCTCCACCCTGGAAATCTCAGACTGCCCACGAAACCTAGGTCTGAGTCCTACTTCTAAAACAGAAAAAGTAGGGAATGGGTCTGGTGGAGACCAGCATCTGCCTTTTTCACAGCCCAAGTGACATGAATAGTTGGTCTCTGGATGCTACTGGTAGCACTTACTCTCTCCATTAAAGCCTTTATAGAGGCTTTCAGGTGACAAAGCATCTGCTGCTCAGTTCAAACCTCTGTATCTCTCCTTTTTATAGGTATTTGATAACACAACCTTTCCTTCTTGCTGCTGTGGATGACGGTGAGAAGAGCAATGCTACCAGTCCTGCCTAACAGCATTAATTTCTCACTCAGCAGACTTTCCGAATTCTGATGAATGTTGGAGGAAGAAGTTTCCTCCAAAGATGTCACATCTGCCAGTGTCCCCTCAGGGATGTTGTGTCTTCACCAGCAACAACTGGGGGTTGTTGTGAGAAGTCTGAGTTCACCCGAATAAATTTAAAAATTCACTTTCTAATAAATCCTAAGGGGCAGAATAATTCAGAGAAACATTTTTTTGAAATAATGGCATTGCAGCAGCTGAAGTCTCCATGGTATCTGAAGGTGAGGGGTGGCTGCAGACAACTGTCTAGAAGATCATGTTGGTGTGTTGCTCTGGTTTCTGTTCATTCCTATGTATGTGTACTGGGGTCATAACATAAATCATAGCATTCCACAAGCTGCAATAAACATGTTAGCCAAGCCAAGACTTGAACAGTGGGGTGAACCATTACTGGGGTTGAATTATCCAGCTCCACTGGCAAGTACTAAGGCTCCTGAATCACAAGGGTATTTTTATCAGTAGAGGTTTGAAAGGTAAAATTAAAGTATTTCTAAAGTCTAATGAAATTTATAACTTTTAAATTATAAAGCATATAATTCTAAAGATTTTTTGTGTGTGTTTTTAAACTAACTTTTTAGAATTTATTGGCAATCCCCAAACCTGCTCTTCAGCATCTCTGTTTCCTCGGTTCTGGTATTTGTGTGCTGGAGCCGCGAGTTTAAGACCAGATTCAGCTTTTGGCCAACAGGCTCCAGGTAACTGTGGTTAAAATGTGGCTGCTACAGCATAAAAATACATTAAATTCTGGAGGGGGAAGGAAGAGTGAAAGCATGTTCTCATTGAAGCCTTCATTCAAAACATCGTCTCAGCGTTGCTGCTGCTGCTGAACTCTTCCCTGTGGATGAAAACCTGGATCTAAGTGGTGCTTGAAACCCACCCACTGGGGAGGGCAGCTGCACTGGAGTCCTGCTGAGCCTGAAATGGGGACGTGCTGGGATATGGCTCGTGCTGTAATTCATGTTAGCACAGCTCATCGGGTGTGAATTCAACCATTCGGGGCTGCTGATCGCGTTGCTCTGGCACGGTGGTTTTGCAGCACAGTCACCCCCATTTGAACTAGATTAAGTGCAGCTGGATGATTTGGGGTAATTGTTTAAGTGAAAAATGAAAAAAGAAGAAAAGAAAAAGGTTTGTGATGTTCAGATAAGATGAGATTTATTCTTCTGGAAGAGAAAACCAAGTTAGTTATGCTTGTGCGTGGATGTGTGCTTCAAGCAAGAAATAGCTCTACGATCTCTGACTGAAATGCAGCAGCAATAAGCCATACAGCTATTGCAGGAATGTGGCCATAAAAAGGAGGTGGAGGGAAAGGGTTGAAAAAATGTGTCAGTGATGGACTAGGGATGGAAATGGATGCTCTTTGGAGTCTTGCTGCACACCCGCATGAAGCTGGTTCAACACAAAAGAGACACAAAATAAAAACCTGAGGTGTTCCAGGTCTTGTCTAAAAAAAATCCAGTCTAACAGAACAGGTAATAACATCCCACCAAATTAGCCCCTCAGGAGCTATAAAAAAATTCGGCTTTAGTATTGTAATGAATGCATCAATATCCCTCAAAAAAGGTGGGGTGGGGAGGAGCACAAGCAATTGCAGCTGCAGGAGCCCTTCAGCTTGCTACGTTTGCTTCTTGGTGGAGATACTTATGGGGAGCATCCGACCCAAACTGCCTGGTCCCTTTGGCAGGGAAGGCAAAGGCCAGAAGTCCAAATGAGAATGAGGTGTCTCTGCCCAGGCAGGTGATCTCTGCTTTTTATTTCTCTCACTCGTGTGTGATTTCTGGGCAAAGACCTTTAGTCTGACTAAGACTCAAACGTTGCCGCAGTAAGAGCACCTCTGATTTGAGAGCTCTGCATGGCAGGTGCTCTCTGAAGCAGGGGTTTGTGCTGCTCAGAGGGAATGGACCTTGTGGTCTTTGGAGACTTTGTTCTCTAAATTGTTCATAAAACATTGGCTGCAGTGGATGCATCTTGCTTTGCTTTCTTTCTGTATTATTTTTATGGAAGAAAATCACTCAATTTTCCATGAGGCATTTTGTGCCACCCTAGAGTAGGTAAATCTGTAATTGCAGGGGACCAGAGGGTGGCTCATACCATTCAAGGGGGAAAAAAAAAAGGCACCTTTTGAAATGGTGCTTAGACACAACCAGCTAAGGCAGGTGGTGGCTTTAACTTTACACCCGATCCAACTCATGCTGAAAAATGGAGGCCTCTTGGAGGTCGTTGTGCAGTAATGCTCCTGTTGTAGTGGGGAAATAGACCTTTGACTAATGTGGCATTGTTCTGTACATTTAAGTCACAAAAAGGTCCCCTTCCTGAAAGGTTGCTTGAGATAAGTCAAAATATTGTTCCTCTTTCCTGTAAATAAAATATGTAGCTTTTGACAGTCTTCACAGATCTCACTTTAAATTTATTTTTTGTATACACAGTTTATCAAAAAGGGTTGGAAACATCATTTTAGAACAATGTTTTGCTGCTCTTTGAAAAAACAATGTGTAAATAATATTTCCTTGAGTATTTAATTTACGCTTTGGCTTTTTAAATCTAGACTCCTGAAACCTGTTGCTGTGTTTTTAATATATGTTCATCTAACCTAAAATTACCATTTCTCGTGGATGCTTTCTTTGAGACCAGGGAAACTTGGGGTGAATGCAAGAAGAGTTTCTTGGCTCCAGCCTGTCTTTTGGTGCTTTAACAGCCCAGGAAACTGAGGCACCTCTCTCTTCTCTGGGGCTGTGCTCTTTGGCTGTTACAGGGATTGCTCATCTTTAGGTTGTTTGAGCTTGACTGCATAATAAAATTCTACATTAAATATTCCTCTGGCTCTTAAAATAGTGGGAGATGTACTGCTCACTGCCTGCCACAATATTACACTTGGCATTGGGAAAACATGTAAATTAAAGTAACTCAAGCAATTTTTGTATTAATCATGCCTCTCTGTGAATTTGCTTGCATTGGTTCCCTTTTGCTACCTAAATAATGTTAAAATACTGCTTCTGGGAAAGAAGAACAGAAGTGTGTGTTAGCTCAGACCGTGTTTCAACAAAAGAGTTCAGATGACACTGTCCCTGTGCTGCGGCAGCGGCTGAGTCTGGGGTCTGGCTGGAAACCTCCTGAGCCTGGAGGTGGTCTGAGGGGCAGGTCTTGGAGAACAGCTACACACCATTTCCATGAAGGAAACACTAACTGCTTTTGACAGAATGTGCTACTGTCCATATCTCATATCAAGGGATATATATATATATATTTTTTTTTTTTACCTAAATAAATCTAGTGGGAGTTGATTATTTTTTTTTTCTTCTTTTGTACAGTGATCTAGCTGATGCCAATGTCATGATGATGGATCTTAGGCACTGGAGATGACAAGGATTGTTCAGGACTGGATCTTCACATTGTCTACAGTACAGAAGCCTGTCCCAGGTGTCAGCTGGGTACAGAGACAGCGCTGAGCCTGCTCCAGACCAGTAGGTACACAACAGCATCAGGAGTGCCACTGACAGTGCCCTTGCTGTGTCTCTGCTGGGATGTGAGTTGGCCAGGCACAGCAGGGCAATGGGAGTTCCCAGTAGGGAACTCCAGTCTCTAGAGGAAGCAGGGATTTGAAGATGAAGGCTAGATGTGTCAGACAGCGTGTCTCAGGGCAGCTTCTTTCTCTGCTTTCTTCGGTTTCATGACAGTATTTCTTTTGGTTAAGTTTATTTCTTGCAGTGCCGACTAACTCAGTGGGTAGTAACAGCTTGTAGTCTGGTGGCTCCGTGGGACAGGAGCCCCTCATAGGCATTTGCTTTTATTAACTTTCAGAAGTACGTTTGGAGGGAACAGAATCAGGCCATTATTTCAGGGAGGCACAGCACCGATGTTGTAGAAATTAACTTTTTCTCCTCGCCTCCAATGTGTGTAAGTCTATGTCTGCTTTTACCTAATTTTATTTTAGTTGTATGGAAAAGAGGCTTGATGTATTAAAATGAGACATAGCAAAATACAGTACCAAATGGCCTAAGAACTGCCAGGGGCTCTGCTGCTGTGACACAGCTGATGGCATCAAGATGTGGGAATAGTCATTTTTAATGATTTCACAGAATCACAGGTATTGGAAGGGACCTTGAAAGATCATCTAGTCCAATCCCCCTGCCAGAGCAGGAACACCTAGAGCAGGTCACACAGGAACGCGTCCAGATGGGTTTTGAATGTCTCCAGAGATTTCAACAATCTGTTCTTGCTCAGGCTGTCCTTTTATTTCAGTTTCTAAATCAGAACCCCAGAACTTATTTTTTCTCTCCTTGGAAGAAAACCTATTTGTTTTTTCCCCTGGGTTGTGTTTACCTGCCTGTGCAGGCTGGCAGACCCCTCTTGTGCTCTCCTTCTTCTGGTTGCCCTGCCCTGCTCAGTGCAGCCCCAATCCCAGTGGGACCCCAGAGCTGGGCTGGCAAAGAGGAGGTCCCTCTCCTCCCTGAGACTCATCCTGCTGGTAATTTAGTCCCTCGAGTCTGAATTCTCTGGGCCCAGGTTGGTTTTGGCTCATCAATGAGAGGCTGTTGATGTTGCAGCCATTGGCAGAACAGCAGCAGCTTGGATTTATAAGGAGTAAAGATGGTAATTTTTTGATAAAGTATCTCCAACTGGACTTGCCAAGTAAGTCACGCCTCAGATAATCCAGTCCAGATTGAAAATGTTTTATTTGGGGGAACTTCAACAAATATAATATTTTTTCCCTGGCTGCTTGCAAGAAGGGGATCAAACTTTGAGGTTTTATTTGTTTTTTAGCACAGGAAGACATAAAATCCTACCTGCTATGTTTCTCCCATAAACTTGCTGCCTCCCAGTAGTACCCGACCAGTGAAACTCAGATAGTAATTTTGGTGTTTAATTCTTCTCGTGCACTTAACGCTATCACCATTCCATTGAAACAAATAGAAACAAGAGTAAATAAGTGGTGAAGCATTAAAAAAAAAAGAAGGCAATGGAGTTATAATGCCAGTGCAATAAGCTGGATCTGTCACTCTTTTGATGAAAAGTGAGCTGGCTGTCTCTGGGAAGTGATGCGGAAGAACGGCGCTCCCTTGATGTCGCCATGGTTTGCTGGCTGTTGGTGAGTGAGTTCTTGGGCTGTGGGGGTCCAGCCTGGCCCCCCACACAGCGGTGCCAGCACCCATCACTCCTCCTGCTCCCTCACATTTACTCTTTTACTGCCGCTTCCTTGCTGGTGGGGGATTTGGTTGGGTTGTTTGGCTTTGATCACCTGGTGCTGCTGTTCCTGCAAGTTTTGACGTTCCATTAATATTGACAACCTCTATTTATTTTTTTTTTCCTTTGAGTTGTCCCCACTGCCTACTTGAGAGGATACATTGGCTTTCCAGCATCTGTGCCTTCCCATCTGGCTGGTCCTCGGGCAGCCCAGTTGCCAGCAGAGCACACAGGTACCTGGGGCTGCAGTTCTTACCCGGGGTCAATTTTTCAGTTAGTCGAGCTCAGCCTCCATCCTGTGTAATGGCAGCTACTCCAGTTTTTAAACACCTCATCTATTTTCTTAATGAGAAGTTAATTTCCTCCTATTTAAAACCACCTTTTCATTTTCCTGCTGGTTAAGGAGGAGGGGGCAGTGCCAGCTCTCTGGGGTGGGCACTGGGAAGGGGGTGCGTGTCCCAGCACTGCCTGGGGACCGAGGTGTCAGAACAGTGGAAAAGCAGTGTCTTATTTCACCTGCAGGATCTTTGCTATTGTGGTGGAGTGAGAAGAAATGACTTTGTTGAAGGTGACCCGTGCTTGCCGGTGAGAGGCGAGAGCATTCCATATAGAGACAAAAGCTTGGAGTAAATAAATCCTGGTTAAATAATATCATTAACATCTTAAATAGGGTCTTTCAGAGGGGTGGAAATGTACACTCTTAATATGCCTTGGAAATGGTGTCTGAAGTTTGGCAAACTTTGGGTAGGTGGGGAGGAATCTTCCAAATTTATTGAAAGCCAGCCTTTTTATCAATATTGGGCTGAAGCCAGAGCTGACTTGCTTCAGATTCATTTTTCCTTCTGCTAAAAGAAAAAAATCTAGCAGCTCAAAGGGCATTTGGCCAGCGCAAAGGACAGATGTAATCATTTGTTTTGGGACTGTTTTTATCTCAGACCTAATCAACAGCTATAAAGAGGGTCACACCGAGTTTTGGGAACTGTCTAGAGCAGCTTTGTCCCTGCTGACAGGACAGGGGTCCCGTGTCCCCTCTGCCCAGTGGCAGAGCTGGTGTCACCTTTGGGTACAAACATAATGTTCATGTGAATCCATCTCTTGCTGCTGCTCTAGTGTTTGTCTTGTGACTCTGTAATTCAATTGTTTAATCTTATTAATTTCTTCTGTGATCTGCTATCTAATGTTATTTTTAATAGCATGTCAGTGCTTTAGAAGTTTGAAATCATCTGCTTTCATGAGCTGCTCTTTGAAGTTCCCCACATAGCAGTAGCATTTGCAAGAGGTTTTTGGGGTGTTTTCTTGTGAAACCCTGTTATTAGCTTGGCCCGGCCATATGTGTTTACCCAGAGCAGGGATCTCAGAAGCACTGAACACACCTGAGCCTTGATGGCCATCCGGGTCCTTCTGAAAGTCTCCCTGCGCCTGTAAATGTGCACGAAATAAAATCCAGTGACAGCATCTTCCCCATAAAGTCTCCTTGGTGCCGCTTTTTCCAGGCGAGAGCTGGTTTAACCTGTGGAGTAAAGTCTCTGCTGATGAGAAAGGGCCTGGAGTGTCTCCAGTCTGAATCCAATTAGAGGGGAATTGCGAAGCACTTTCACCCGGCGGGTTAATGTGCTTCTCTTATTTCTGAATTACATGCAAAATGTACTTCATTATAGGTGCTCTTTTGCTTACTTTCTGACATTATTAACTTCTTTTTCAATCTTGCTTTCATTTGTTGATGTATTACACATAAAATGCAGAATAGCTCTTGGGCAGCTCCTTAATGTAGGCAGGCCTTGAATGCACGAAACCTTGTTATCCGAGTTTTGGATAATCTGAAATTCATATGTTTCCCCTGAATCCAAAACTCATACAGAAATTAAATGTAATCCCAAGCGCTGGTTATCGGAATCCTTCAGACATCCCTCAAGACATACAACTAATCAGGATCACTGGTATGCAGCATTTAAGCATCCTAATTTTATTCAGTCAGGAAAAATATAATTTAATAATAAAAACTGTAGCATGGTAAGTCATCTGGATCCTTTTAGTGGGGTTTAACGTTCTCATTTTCTTCTTCTTAGCATTTGCCATTAGGATCAATGGAAAGGATTTGACTTCTGCACTTATGGATACCCCTCTTTGGCAAGGAGCGGCAAAAGCAAATGTGTAGGTTTAAAAATCTGTTCCCCAATTAAATTTTCCGAAAGACCTACCGATTTTGATGAGGATTTTGTTTCCTAGAAGCTGATGGCGGTATGTATTAGCAGGCACACATTATCCAAAGCTTAGCTTTGTTGAGTGACAGTTAATTTCACAGTTTACTGAAATTTCATGTACATCTGCTAAGTGCCAAGGAGGCAAAAGTGGGAGAGGAGGGAGAGCATGTGTGGAGCTGCAGAGCACAGGGTAAACTGCCAGCTCGCCGTGAACACGGGGAGAAAAATATTTACAAAAAGAGAATGCACTTCAGTAGTGCTGTTATTGATAGATGCTGTTGAATTCTAGTGCCAACCAAGCCAACCCATGGAGACAATGTCCTTTCCCCAGAACGTCCCCACTGCTGCCAGGGCTCTGGGAATGGGATGTGCAGATGCTGCTGGGGTGGCTGAACCCAGCCCTGTTGCTCCTACAGCTCATGGTTCCTCTGGTTTCCCTTGCAGTTGGTAAGGATCAATGTTTGGCAGCGCAGTGACTACGGCCCCTGGATTTGGGCAAGCTGCCCAAAGAAAAAGCATGCTGAAGCATTCCTTGTATTGTCTGAAGCTCCTGAAAAAAGTCTTTCATATCAAAGCTTTCATGTGGCAGCAGCATGTGCTGGGTCCTGAAAATCTGAAGGCAACCTGAGGCACGTTTGCATCCTTGTGCTTGGCAGGGGTATGTGGGATCCAAGCTCAGATCTTTCCTAGTCTGGTGTTTTCTTTATGTGCCATGGGGCTGGACATCTCCTCCTGACCTTGCTCCTTGCAGGGCTGATATTTCATCTGGGTATCGCTCTTGGGTCCGTGATAGCAGATCACTGTGTGGATTGGTTTTGTTGCCTTGCTCATTGTCTTCAGCTCATCGTATTCTTTCTGATGGACTCTTGAAGGGATATAAGGTACATAATGGTTGACAATTCTATGATTCAGGAGTGAACATGTCGTGTGGTACCTTTTACTTGGCAGTCCTTCACTGTTTCCTTGCACGACAGCCTTGCTGGTGACAAAGTTCTGCCTCTTGGTTGGTTGGTTTGTTTGTTTTGGTTTAGTATTCTCAGCATGAGCTGCATTAACATAATTTTCCAATCTTTTCTACCAGACTTGCAGCCTGTGACAGACTGGTGTATTAGCAACTTATTTGGACGGATGGTACAGATGCAAAATTTAAGTAGTGTATTATTGTCCTGGACCAAGTGACTTGTGGATATATTTCGGTTTCTCTTTCTACAATCCACCTTTTTTTTCCACTCCTCTAACTCATTATTTTTGTTAAGGGAATATCGTGCTACTTTGTTCTTTGCTAGAATTGCTGTTTTTATTGGAGGCATTGGAAAGGCATCAGTGTGTCGTATTTTCTCCTGTGACGCCTGAAAAGCTTAACTCCTGAGCCTGGGTAATTCACCTCGAGACGTGCATCCCGAGTGCTGCCGAGCACAGCACACGCTGCGCGGTGACAGAGCTGTCTCTTCAGCCCATTATTTGATGCAATTTCTACTCTGTATGTTTGAAATGCAGTGATATAAAGCAACGAGCTGAAGACTGGAAATACTTACAGGCACTAAAGTACAAGTGTGTGTGGATAAGGTGAGGTACTTATCAATCCCTGTTTTGCTGTTGGTTCTGTAATGATAATATTTACATGGGCTGTTCGTACATTCCAAGACGCAGTTGTGGGGGTGTACAATTTCCTGTGTGACACTGAGCAAGGGATGTGACCTATTTAAATCTCTGAATGGAAAGTCTGTACTACGGCATGTTGTCTCCTGACACTGAGGGGCGCACAGACTCACAAACATTATCTATGACTTCAGCCTTTCCCTTAAGTCTCCATGGCACCAGCAAGCCTTGGGCCATCATGTAGGACCACACTGCCCACCCCACTGCCCAGCTCCACCCTCTTCCCGGGACAGGGAGCTCTGCAGAGCCAAACCTCTCTGCCCAGAGACCTTCCCAAAGTCAGTTGGGTTCTGCCCAGGTTCTCCTCCATCTGCTGCAGGGGGATCACAGGGAAATGCTGGTGGCTTCCACAGCTTGAGCTTTAGATTAGACTTTACATGTAATTCCTTGGCCGTGACATTCGTATGATGATGTTGAATGCAGTAGCTCAGTCAAAGGAGGCAAGAGATGCAAATCTGTTACCTCAGGCAAAATAAAGATTCTTCCTGACCATAAGAGGGTTGGTGTTGATGGGGTTGGAGGGGCCTGTGTCATTGCCCTCCTCCTGTTTCCTTTCTGTGAATGGTACCAACCCATAGTCTTCAATTTATGCTGGTTTTGTTTTGACTGAGAACTTCAAAAGGGAAAGAAAATTGTAGTTTGGGAGGCTGTCTAGGGAAGTAAAAAAAAAAAAACCCAAAAGAAAATTGATTCATAGCAAAGCTGGTATTCTGTTATTATTTTTTGAGCTCCTGAACAGAAAAGTCACATATTTGCATAACTCTCTTTAGCTACAGCTGCGACAGAAGCCCAAGGAGATGGCAAAGCTTCAACATTTACATGTCATACAGCCTATGTTAAATTTCTTGTCATCGTTCTAAGGGAAACTCGTACAGTTTTTCTGCACTTACCAGATGATCTGTATGGAGAGTGGCTGGGTTGGAAAGCTGCACGTGAACATTTGTGTGGTGGAGATAACTTAATCACATATAGGGTGGGGACTCTGTTTATGGATGACATGAGGGAGAATTTTGAAATCACATGTGTCTTAACAGATGGTTAAACCTGACACCAAATGTTAATTTCTTTTGCTGTTTACTGCAGAAAGCACAAAGAACCATTTAAAAATCATCTTACCTAAATGAAAAGAAATTGTCTGTTTCTAAATACTGTGACTTCAGGAACTCCACAAAACTAACATGTAGGTTGATCCCTGAGGGCTGTCTCCATAAAGAGACACAAGGAGCGTGGCTCCAGCCGAGAGATACCTTTGTCTTTTGAATCGCTTTGTCCTTCGGGGCTCAGAAAGCAGCAGAGGTTCATGAGGTAGCTGAGATGTGCTTGGCCTGGTGGACCTCAGCAGGTAGGAACAGAGATACCCTTGTCCCTATGCTGGGATGCAGGGCTTGGGGATGCCACACTGGCATTGCCTGCCACCGCTGCCCTCATCTGAGCTCAGCCCAAGAGAAAGATGACTTGGAGAGATTCCACTTTGGGGGAGTTTGGTCCTGCTCCCATCCCCAAGGGAAGGTTTTCCCCTGATGCTGGGTCTTGTAGCAGTTCCAGACCTGAAGGCTCTTGGGCTCCTGAGGAGTCTGGGTGTTTTTGGAGGAGGCACGCACAAATATAATTATTCAATGCAATTCAGCTACTGCCAAAGTGTTTAGAGACACATGTCATGTTCAGGACTTTCCCATCACATCTAATTTCCATCATGTAATCAGCCCCCTCAAGCTGTGCCAGCTCCAGCAGCTCGCCTTTTGGAGCAGAACTTCCCTCTTGGAGGTGCCACCTGTGGGAGCCAGTGGAGGTGTGGGATGGGGGCAGGAAACCTCCGGTGATGGCTTTGGAAATGATGGAGACGTTGCTGCCTGCATTTGCATTGCAACAGGAAACATCGCTCCGCTCTGCACCTAAGCAGCATTTAAAATATCACCATTATAATTTTTAAGTGGGCTTTTTTTTTTTTTTCTCCACTGGAAGTATAGATTAAAGACTACTGCATAATTTTCATGGTGCATTGTAGCTTTTCCTGCTTTCAAAACTGCTTTAAAAACAGCAAACACCAGCTGAAGGTTCGCATGGTTACACAACCTAATTATAAACATTCAGCAAGTTCCAAAAGCACAGCGGAGTAAATAAATGTATCACACAGCTGAAGAATGCATCCCTTATTGTCAGATATTTAACAATTTTGAAAGTAATTAAAAGCAAAGTATCTATTTGAGTCTGCAATTTAGCAGAAGTTTAGATTTTATTTTATAAATTGGAATGTAGTTGAGGATACCCCTCTATGCAAACAATAGCAATGAATATTCAGATTTCTGGAGTTAGAAAATGAGCAATTTCTGTTGAAAAGATAAACAAAATGATTTCTTCTTGTTCGTCTTCAAAAATGAAAGGCTGCGTGCATTAAAGAAGCAGCATCTGTTGTTCTGCTGTCACGGTTTCCTACACGGGGACTGGGCCGTGAGCTGCCATTCCTCAAAGCAGAGTGGATCCATTAATGCATTATTACAAGTGCAGTGCTCCCTGCTCTGTTGTTTGGCTTGAGCAACTAAAGTCCATTTTACTGCTGAATTATATTTGATGCTGGAGGAGGTATTCCTGAAATAAACAATATTATCCACAGGAGAATGATACAAGATGATAAAATCCATTTTATTTATGGCATTTTCAGCTATCTTGTCAGTATAATATATTGCATCACTGGAAAATACTGGATTTATTTTAACCTTGCTCTAAGAAGTAAATTTGCCGTCTACCTGTCCGCTGAGCCGCTGTGTTCATGGTCTGATTTCTGATCCTGTGATTTATGTTTGGTTTTCTGGGTCACAATAGCTGTGGCGAAATATTACATATTATGCCTCTCCTGGAAGTGTAACTATGAAGGCAACATCCCTTATTTCAGCACTAACATGTGTGGTTATTTTATATTGCTTCAGGCGGGGCAGAGGATGCTTAACCCTTGTCTGGGGAAGGGCTGGGCCTTGCAGCTGGGACCAGCTCCTCCAGTCCCCACTCTGCTCAGGAGGTGGTTTGGCACTGGTTGATTAGGGAAGGCTTGTAATCAAGGTGTGTCAGATCCCCCTTTTAATTGAGAAATGCTAATGGAATAGTATTTCCTAGGCTAAACGATGCAGAAGCTGGTTTCTGTCTCTTTCTGAAGGCTAAAGTCCACCTTTTCTTCCTGCCCAGCCAGGTGGGACCCGGCATCCATCTGCCACAGACCTTCTCCCAGCTGGTGCCACCTGGATACTAACACTGATGTGATGTTTGTGGTGACAAAGGGGATGGTGCAGCACTGTCTCCACTGGAATTTCATCCCAAAATGATGCCCAGGGATAGCAGACCCAAAATGATGACCGTGGTGGGAGGTCAGTGCTGGTTTTACTGGTGGCTTTTTCTGGGTTTTCCTCTAGGGTTTTCTGTTCAGTCATGCTTCTCAGACGCATGTTGGCATGGCAGCAAACCAGCCTAAATTTGCCTTTTAACAGCAAAGAAATAATGAGTATTGCATAAAAGGATGAGAACTTATTAAAAAACCAACACCAAAACCCACCCACCTCCAGCCTTTGAGCTCAGCAGCGTTCCATTTATACCAACCACAAGAATTGGATGTACTATGTAGTTAAAATGAAATCTCCTGTCAAGATGCCTCCTCACCTGCTCTCCAGACAGTCTCCACTAATCCCTTGTCCCATTTGTTTTCACAGTTAATGTTTCTCTTAATGAGTGGACATTAATTGTTGCCTTTCAAAGTTGAAAAGAAATCTGTAGAGATAAAATCTGAATGGCTGAGAAATTTAAAGGCTTATCGGAACAGAAGTACCTCAAAGTGGAGATAGAAATACCAGACTCTGGTATTTAAAAAAAAACCCAAAAACCTATTTTTTTGTTATTGTGTAGACCACTCTTGTTTAAACTGTTTAGCATGTGATAAAGGAAACTGAAGCAACTCAGAATAAGAACAATTTGCAGGTGATTTTGCTCCCCTGGTGGGGGGACTGTGCCAACCTTGCCATCAAATGCCATATCATGATGGAGGTCGTTGGTGGCTCATGACGTCTGACCCCTATCTTGGTATTTTTTCTCTCTGCTATTTGTCTCTAAAGCCTTTTCTTATTTAAAATAAATAAATAAATAAATATTTTTGCAAGATGCATTTTGTTGTGTGCTGGGTTTGCCCTGGGAGGTGACGCTGCTCAAATGCAGTAAGGAATAAAGGAAAAAATTGTGTTTATTTTAATTGTTTGGGTGGACTGAGGCTCCGTCTCCCCCTGCCTCTCCTCTCTGGCGCCTGATGCTGGGAAACAGCGTGGGGCTGAGCCCAAACAGCGGCGGGGGCTCTTCCAGTGCTTAATGGAACGGCGAGAGATGTCAGGATGCTGCTGGGAATGTGCTCTTAGCACTGGGTAAATCCTGCTTCTCTCGACCAGTGCCAAAATATTTGCTTTCTGCCCCCTATTCCAGCCTGTACGTATGGAAATGAAACAGCAAATTGAATTTCCAAAGCACTTTGCTTGTTTTGTGTGATTATTAACAACAAGCCAATGAGTTTGGGGGTTTATTTTCCTGATTGCTGCTGTGCATTTCTGTTCTTTATCTTGGCTATTCAATTTTGGTTTTCTTATGGGTTGAACTGCTTAGGGAAAGAGCTAATCTTAGTTTTCCTTCTTCTCGTTGGGTCTTTGCAAGTCTCTGAAGGATTATACTGTGTGTATTTTATTACTGCAGAACAGTTCTCGCTATCTACAGAAGGTGCATGTCAGCTGACAGAAAGTATTCACCATTTGGGACTTTTGAAGACCAGACAATCTATTTAATTTTCTGCAGATTTAAGTAGATTCAAAGTCTGATTTCCAGGAGTTTAAGTTCTGAATATCACATTATTTCTTTATTTTACAGTTGCTTGCAGGGACAGCACCAAACTGCTGGAAAAAGCCTTTGGGACTTTGCGTGGGGAAAACCTGTACTTGGCTCCAGGTTGTCTGGGAGAGGGTACAACTTCTAACATTGCTGCAAGAATCCGTGTGTGTGTGTATATATACATCTATATATCGGATACCAGTTGTGATAATTGATCCCGTTCTTTGGTCGCCCTGGGTACGTGCCGAGTGGTGAGTAGATTTTCGGAGTCCCCTGCGATACCGTGTCACACAGCTCAACTCCCTATTTTAACAACTATTAACCAGGCTGCTCCTGTCATAGTGGCTAGAAATGTCAGGATTTGCTCATTTTTCTCTGTTGCCCTCAGATTAAGGGGTTAATTCTTTTATAATAAGCCTGCTCTTCCCCAGGCTGAGAGCAGGGCTGTCTTTTCAGAAAGAGAAAGATAAGCACGATGATATTTTATTTCTGTTTTAAAGGAACTGAGACGATAACCCATGTTCCTGGCTCCCCAGCAGTGTTGGAGGACAGCGCTGGGTGCCTGGGGTGACTGTCCCCTTCCCAGGCACTTCAGGCAATTTGTGATGTTAAGTGGAAACAAATCCAAAGAATGGAGCCGTCTTGCTTTCCTTCTCTGTCTTGCCACTCCATAAACGTAATGGAAGCTATCTGAGTATTAATGTTGAGTTTTCTGCATGATTTCAGATTTAAAAAAAGCTTTATGTATTTTTCTTCAGCCCACAGGGGTTGGTGTGCTGCTGCACAGTTGAAAATACGCTGTCTTTTATTTTCAGGGAGGTTTGCATTATACATCTTATTTTATTGTGAGCATACATCAGCTTTTACTGAGCCTGACTCCAAAACAAATTTTTCTTCTGGTTTGTCAGTTTTTTTTTGTTTCCTTAGTGCCAATTGTGTTTTTACAGTACACCTTACCAGTTGCCCTTTCTTTATATTTTTAGGGGATTTTTACATATTTCACACTAACTTTTTTCCATGTTGCTTAGGGAAAGTTTAGGTACGTTCTTGATTACTCATGTAGTTCTTTTTTTTTTTTTTTATAGCACCGTTGAATTAAATGCCTGTGGTTTGTTGCATGGCTTGAGTATCAAATGTATACACTAAATCATTTGCCTACATTTAGTGGAAGGTAGGAATTTTTTAAAGGGTAAATATACACAAATTACCTTTATTGAGAAAAGTTCCTAGATTTTCATTTTGCAGAAGATGTATTTATTCCTTCGGAAATGAAAAGACCAAAATCTTTCTGATGTTAGAAAACATTCCAAACTTAGGGTGACCTTTTTCTGTTTAACCAGCAGTTTCATACAGTGGGTTGTCTGGAGCGGCAACACCGAGTGTGTCATCACCCTCATGGGACATGGGACATCATGGGTGTGAGCTTCCACCCTCACAGTCAGGGCAAGCCTTAATGGCCATCTTAATGATGGGAGGAGAGATGGCACCCAGGAGAGGGGAAGGATTTAGAGTCACTTTGGAATGAAGTGTATGATTTTTTTTTTCTTTTTTTAATTGCATTGAATCAAAATACGCACATGCACTTCCATCCCCCTTCTTATTTCATCTATTTTATATTATTAATATGGGATGTGGATATGTTTACATTGAATGTTATTTTGTGACTTTTTTTCCTTGTCTTTACTAATGTGCCTTGGCATGACAAAGCTGAAGTATTTAAAAAAAATAGTAAAAAAAAAAAAGCTAATCAGAAGGTATTTAGCATGTGAAAAGACAGTTCTTGAGAGGGGGAGTAAGGGGAGTAAAGGCATTTTTGGGGCTTATGTGACTTAGAAGGTAGATTGGTTTGGCTTTTTGAGAGTGCAAATGATTGTGCATGGGCAGGACAATGGAAGGTACAAAAATAAAATATCCCAGATCCTGCCTGAGAAATAATAATCTATATCTAAGCAACGCACAGCAAACAGTTAATTAAGACATTGGCCTTAACTTGCTGCAAAATATGGGGAGCTAAATTATTTTGGTGGTGATTAAAATCAAAATATTAGTAGCAGCAAATAGAGTAATGGCCTCACGTCAAGGAGGTGAATTCTGTAAGTGCCAGACACAGCATAAATAATTTTTTGCATTTGCCAGAGCCTCTCTTGCTCTGGTGATTCCAGCTCTGGGGCCACCAACATCAAAAGGACATGGACCTGTTGGAGTGGGACCAGAGGCCAAGGAGGTGTTGCATAGACTGGAGCCCCTCTTCTGAGAGGACAGGCTGAGGGACCTGGAGGGAGGTTCAGCCTGGAGAAGAGAAGGCTCCGGGGAGACCTTGGAGCCCCTTCCAGTCCCTAAAGGGGCTCCAGGAGAGATGAGGAGGGACTCTGGATGAGGGAGGGGAGCCATGGGATGAGGGGGAAGGGTTTGACACTGAAAGAGGGGAGATGGAGCTGAGATGTGGGGAAGAACTTGTTTGCTGTGAGGGTGGTGAGAGCCTGGCCCAGGTTGCCCAGAGAAGCTGTGGCTGCCCCATTCCTGGAGGGGTTCAAGACCAGGTTGGAGGGGTCTTGGAGCAACCTGGTCTGGTGGGAGGTGTCCCTGCCCAGGGCAGGGGGTGGCACTGGGGGGGCTTTAAGGTCCCCTCCAACTCAAGTGATTCTATGAGTGACCAGTTAGAATAGAGTTAGGTGGTCTCATGGGTATCAGGTACCCAAACTTTGCTCCCCCAGCCCACTGGCACACCTCTGCTATTTACATTGAGGAATAGTTTTGTTCAGCAGCCAATTGGCATTTTATTCCACTCGGGCTGCTGTAAACCCGACATCTTGAGGGCTGCCCCCAGTGGTGGTGCACCCTCTAGGAGATTTGTCCATTCTGTCCTTTCATTGGCCATCAAGACCCTGCATGAAGCCCCCCATGGTGTTAATTTGAGCCTGGCTTTTGTGGGGGCGGCGGGGGGGGGCGGGGGTGTCTGGTGCCAGTGTTGGAGCCCTGTTTCTGCTGGGGATGGCAGCCGAGCCGGGTGATGGATGGGGCTGCGGGTGCTCTCAGATGTCTCCAAACTCACAGGGAACTGCTGGGTATGATAAAATAGGCCACCAAAAAGGTAATTAGTCCTTTTCCAGTTATAGAAAGGAAACTGCAAATTTTATGCATTGTTTTATAAATAAAAACCTCGTAAGAGTAAAATGAGGTGTTCCATGTGTACCATTCCTCTTGCACACTAAACACGGGCTGGTTTATTGTCATATTTTTGGTGACTTGCTGTTGTTCTCTGTTTTTTTTTGTCAAAAAATATGTCCTTGCTCTGCTGTTGCAATTTCCAGGTTCCTTAATTTATTTTATTTGAAGCTTATTTCTAACAGTCACATACTACAGCATAACGATGGTATAGAACTTCCTATTTAGCAACTAATTTAAATGAAAATACATATAATTTAAATAGACTGAAATGTCCTTTAATACTATTTTTAAAGACTAATGGAAGTGCTACGCTGGCTTGTGCGACGCACTGTTGAATACAAAATAAACCAAATTGTTCAGATGCATTTAGATGATTCTTTCAGCCCTTCACGGGGTTGTTTCAATGCAGAAAATCTCCGCAGTGGTAAGATTTATCAAAGGAATTGTGAATCGCTTTGATACAAAAGAGATATTTATTTCACTGCGGGCTTGCTTTTCCCTGAGGTGATATAAGTATTTTTTTCTTTTGTTGAAATATTGCTTCAAAAGACGTCAGCGGTGAGAAATGGAGCACACGGGCCCCGGAATAGGGTGGGCTCCATGGCTGCCGGTGCCCCAGCCGGGGGCTCAGCAGTGCCAGGCTGCTCTGGAACCGCGGGGAGGGGAAAGAACTTTTCAGACTGTTCAGGAACCTCCCTCCATCTCCAAACACAAACAGCATTTTTTTATAGGCAGTGCTTTTTTTTTATGTGTATTTTTATAAGAGGTTTTTTTTTCTTATTTCTTCCCTTTTTTACTGTAAGAAACAGCCTTGTTCTCTCTGAATTCAAAGATTTTGAAGAAGTGTCTGAAGTTTTCACAAGCGAGAAGAAGAGCAGCGCTGAAGCATGTCCTTATCCTCTCTTCCCTGGTACCTGTCTCTCTCCTCAGGAGCAAAATCTGGTAAGTTGGGGAAAGGTTGGAACAAGTTCAGGCAGGGCTTGGGAAAAGAACAGAAAAAGCCTCAGAAAGTCCAAGGTTTTAATTTCCTACTTTTTGATGAAAGAGTTGCAAATGGAACTCAGTTCAGGAGTTGTATGCCTGAAAAGGAATTTTTAAGTTAAACAATTTTAAGTGAGTGCTCTCATTAAAAGGAGAGGGTTCAGCACTGTGCCTGCTCCAGTATAACCAGAATACCTTACCAGTGGTCTTACCCCTTCATATTGTGTGAGAAAAAATGTGATTTTTTTTTTCTTGTTTTCTAACAGGCCTTGATCTTCACGTGTGCTATGCAGTTTTCCAGTTTAAACCCTTTTTCCTCTGGTTTATCTTACTGGGGCATGGAAGGAAAAGGGTATTTGTAGCACCTGCTCTGAGTTTCCAACTGCAGGTGCCAAAGGCAGGTCCCTCCAGGGCACATTAGGTGAGGGGTGTAAGTGAGGGTCGATAAGACACCCTCTGTATTGCTGTAGCCGTGTAAGTGTGCAGAGCTATTGGGCTCCTATTTTGCACAGAAAACCAGGGGGCTGATTGCCTTTCCCCCTTCCCAGAACACAGACTTTTCTGAGCAGGGGGTGTCTCCCCCAGAGATTCCTGCGGGGAGTTTCCCCCGGCTTGGCTGAAAGAGGGATTTACAAGCCTTGGAGGAACAAAAGCTGCTGTTCACACTAAAATCCAGTGAATTCAAATCTGGCAAATTGTCCACTGTGAACAGGTTAAATCCAATTTCCCGAGTCACTCACACGAGCACAGCCCAAGACGTGCCGGGATGGGGCTTGTGTTTGTCTCTGTCTCTTCCACAGGGAAGAATTTTGCCCCACTCTGTAGACACGTAGCTTATTAAACCATGACAGTTGTATAAATTAATTGTTATGACCTGCAGTGTTTAATCTTATTAAATAACTACGTTAGGAGCCTGTTCCCCGGTGTAAGAGGATTAGGCTGCTCCAGACTTTGTTTGTACTGTAACATGGAATTAGCTTAACTCAAGTTTTATTGAATTTCTTTCTGTGTTATCTTTGGGGGAGTGGTTAAACTGAATTCATTGCTGACTAACCTGCTGAGTTAGGGTGAGACTGTGTGACTTTGTTGTTCCCATGAATCCTCAGGCTGGGCTGGGAATGAAACACAGACTGTACATTAGTGAGGCAGCAACAACCTGTTAAAGATGTTTAAAAAAACCCAAACAACAAAACCAGCATAAACTAGAGACACTGAGAGTTTAAATTTCCTTCTGCTTGTTGTTAATGTATTTTTAGAGTTCTTTCAATGTAAGAAGATTTAAATTTCTACCAGTGTAGTGTTGGCATAATATAGTAAAAATCAGACTATTTCAACAAAATCATTGCCATTGAAGACTTAAAAGCAGAAAATGAGTGCAGTTTGAAGCAACGTAATTGCAGCTGGCAGTGTGGTATGTGTAGAATTCAAAAAGATATTCTACTTATTTACTTTTTTCTCACCTGAATACTGTTTGGAGGCAAAAAGCAGGACACTAAAAAATTCCTTAGTATCTCTAAATTCAGCTGCTCCTCTTTCTATTTCCGGGTAACTCTCGAGGTTGTTTCATTAAATGTAGAAATAAGGCTGGCAAATGGAAGATACGAGAGCATGACAAAAAGTCAACTTCTGGCAGGTTGCAGCATTTGTTTCTGCTTTCCCAGGAAACTCAGCTTTTACGTAACCAGGGACACTTCAAAGAGTATTAGCATGGTTAGAGTTTTTGGTTACAGGTAAGTTTCAATTTAGTCTTTACAAATATTGTTGTGTGTAAATTGATACAAAGCAAAATCAAGTTTTCTAGGCTGCACTTTTCAGCTTTCCACCGTTGCCCAATGTGTTATACTCCTGCTTCGGTCTTCAAACATCATCTATACAGGCTATCAAGGGCTCCTGTTGGGCACATGGAGAGCCCAGGCTGGGGTGAGTTCTACTGAGGAATGAGAAAATGACTTCTTAAAATAACATTTTAATGAAACTTCATCTCTGCTGCGGGTGTTGGACTGGCAAGCCTTATAATTGCTCAAGCACTGTCAGATGTGTGTGAACCAGGGGTGTTATTTCACAATATTTTATAAAACTGAATAGTGCCTTTTTTGTTTGTTTAAGAGAAAACTGAATGGTTTAGTCAAACAGGAGATCTCTTTTATGGCATTTTTGTGACTGTTGTTGGAAGCTGAGCATCTCGAGTGAAACTATCCTGAATGGAACCTCAGGTAGGAGCACCTCCTCATCTTCTTTCTGGACCAGATACCCTGATAGCTACCAATGAGCTTCACGGGTGGGATTTTAATTCTGCTAAGCCACCCCCATTTCTTCCAGCAGTGTGTTGGCCCTGGGGAATGTCACCCCCTCCACTGCAGTGACCCTAACTCTCTTCTTCACCTTGTTCTCCCTCCCCTCCAGGAGAGCAGGCAGAGTCCACCACCATCCCCTGAAAAGCTTACTCAGATCCTGCTGGACCTGAGCTGCCAGTCCTGGTGCCAAGTCAAAGACTAAGACCCTTTTCTGTGCAACAGGAGAAAAAAGAGGTGGCAGCAATAGATCTGTGCCTCATGGAAGCACATTTAAAGTACTGAACGGCATACATGAAGAGCTGCCCAGAAGAGAGAGTTTGCTGGGTAATTTCCATCTCTGACATTCATTAATCTGTGCAGGTTTTAAAGCTTAGAGAAATGCTAGTCTTGTGTACCTGTAAAATTCCATGAATATTTTTCTTCTTTACCTTCAGTTCTGTAGAAATGTGAAGGTTGACATCCCCATAAATGCATATGCACAAGCTGTAACCCCCCAAAGACACCAGATGCTGCCTTGGAGAAAGCCCAGCTCTGAAATAAAATATTAAATATTTATAGATCAGCACTGAACTGCTTCACTGTCCAGGTACTTGAGGGGAAAACTGTCCTGAAGCTGCTGGAGAGAAACATTAGCAGAGGGTTTGGCGAAGCCCAGCAGAGCACTTTCTGGGATGGAAGAGCGAGCTTTGCCACCGAGCCAAGGCCAAAGCCCTGCAGGAGGACAAGATGCTCCCTCTCCATGGACCATCGCCAAAGCAGGGCTGGCAATGTGCTTCTTAACGCCTTGGTGACTGGAAAATAAAGGTCCTGCTAATTCCTGCTTAAAAATTAATTTAGTGAGTTATAATAGGACAATAGAAGATGGAAGGCAACATCCAAATTCTCATTTTTTATGAGAAAAAAATCTCCCATCCTGTTTTGAAGACTTCACAATTTATTGATCATTCAGACTAGTCTTTAGTAAAGTGGTTGCTACTGAATTGATAAAATTATAATTTTCATTTACCTGTGTGTAAAATTTAAAAAAATATTGTAACTCTTTTCACAATATGGCCAACACAGATCTATCACAACAAGGCATCCCATTTCCAACCGCAATGTTTTAAATGAACTTCAGAATTTCAGAGCTGGGCATGCATTACTTGTCATAATTTTAGCACTTCAGGTTTAGCATTAATAGCCACGTTTATAATTTAAATAACTGTAAGGACAATCCAGAAATAAGCACCAAAATATCTTGGCTAATTTTTAAAAGCTCTGTGTATGTATTTATAAAGGAAGGTGAAGGAAAATTCATCTTTGCTTTTGCTTTCCCTGTGATGCCTTCTCTTATAGTTTCAGACCAGTTTCTGTCTCTCTCCTTCCTCTTGGTCCATCCATGTAGATGGAGGAATTTTTTTCTACAGGTTTGATGTGCCAGAGCCCAGGGTAGGATAGCGGTATTCACCAAATACTGATTTACTAGTCCTGTTTTGCCTCTCCTTTTTAAAAGAGTATGTTTTGGTAACACAGCTCTGTGTATCTAGATGGCCCAGACTTCCTTTGAACCTCTCCCGCTTTGGAGTGGACCAGGACGACTCATGCTTATGGGATTGCCCAAGGGTCTCCAGAAAGGTTGCTGGACCTGTGCCTTCCATACTGCTTATCTGGAGAAGCTGTTGTTCACCTTGCTGTGGCTGATTTGGGCCATTTCATTTATTCTTGGGGAGTTTTGATCGACAAAGCCATCGTAGGGAAGTGTTGGATGGGAGAAAAGCTGTGAGCGCTTGGGGTGGGGAGCTGCTTTCTGGGTATTTTTGAATTCCTTTTATATATATTTTGAGTTTCACTCTGTTCACCAGTTTCACTTTAAAAAAAGTGCTGGAAGATGCCAATGGCTAGACTTTGGGTTGAGGTTAATAGCTAGCTTTCCCCACACTCACCATTTCAAAACCATTTCAACATGCAAAACTAAATCTTGCAGAAACAACCACAATTACATCTCAAATACTTCCTAGTTCTGACTGGAATTTTTTTTTCAATTTAACTTAAATTTCCTTTTATAAATCCAAAGGTATGAGAAGAAAAAAAGGAACATATAAGGATTAGATGCCAGATAAGAAATTTGAAATAGGCTTCCCAGAGCACACTCTCTGTCTCCTCTCTGCAGCTAGGTGGGCCAGATGCTTTTCTGCCTTTCTCAGCCATTTGCGAGTGCCAGAAAGGGGCGAGAACGGTTTGACAGATAAAAATAAAAACTTCTCACAGCTTCCCAGTCCCACTTCAAACTTCCTTAAGTTTCGTGGGTATCCCATGTGGTTCTCTGTGATTTCTCACATCAGCCTGGGTGGCTGACTGTAAAAGCACTATTGCTGTGTGCTCTAAGTACGCTGGATTTTCAAAAGCAAAAGTATGTTTAAATAAGTGACAGACCCATCTGTGTAACATTGCTAAATTTTCATTGAATTTGGTAGGCAACTGATAAATATATATATACACACATATATAAATATATATATATACATAAATATTTACAGGAGGTAAACGCAGGCTACAATATTTAAGGAGGTTCTTACACAGTGATGAATTGCGGTGGCAAAGTTGGCATCAGCCATTCATTGCATTGTCCCAAGCGAAAGAGACGGCTTAGTGGTGGATTTTGTCAGTGTTGGGTTGATGGTTGGACTTGATGATCTGAAAGGTCCCTTCCAACCCGAACCATTTTACGATTCTATGAATATAATTTCTCAACTATAATTTTCTGAAATTCATAGCAGATGGTGGAAACCAGTGGGTTTCACACGGCTTGACCCCTGCAATGCCTGGAAATAATTTCCCATATTTTGATTTGGGAAGAATCTTTGCATTATCTGAATTTTAGCACCTTTTGGAGGTAAATGAGAAACTTGATGAAGAGGCTCCACAAGTTTAATCTCAAGAAGTCTGCAAAACTCCCCTCCACCCTGGTAGGTCAGGGGAGAGGCAGGAGCATTTGCACAACNCAGTTTCTGTCTCTCTCCTTCCTCTTGGTCCATCCATGTAGATGGAGGAATTTTTTTCTACAGGTTTGATGTGCCAGAGCCCAGGGTAGGATAGCGGTATTCACCAAATACTGATTTACTAGTCCTGTTTTGCCTCTCCTTTTTAAGAGAGTATGTTTTGGTAACACAGCTCTGTGTATCTAGATGGCCCAGACTTCCTTTGAACCTCTCCCGCTTTGGAGTGGACCTGGACGACTCGTCCTTATGGGATTGCCCAAGGGTCTCCAGAAAGGTTGCTGGACCTGTGCCTTCCATACTGCTTATCTGGAGAAGCTGTTGTTCACCTTGCTGTGGCTGATTTGGGCCATTTCATTTATTCTTGGGGAGTTTTGATCGACAAAGCCATCGTAGGGAAGTGTTGGATGGGAGAAAAGCTGTGAGCGCTTGGGGTGGGGAGCTGCTTTCTGGGTATTTTTGAATTCCTTTTATATATATTTTGAGTTTCACTCTGTTCACCAGTTTCACTTTAAAAAAAGTGCTGGAAGATGCCAATGGCTAGACTTTGGGTTGAGGTTAATAGCTAGCTTTCCCCACACTCACCATTTCAAAACCATTTCAACATGCAAAACTAAATCTTGCAGAAACAACCACAATTACATCTCAAATACTTCCTAGTTCTGACTGGAATTTTTTTTTCAATTTAACTTAAATTTCCTTTTATAAATCCAAAGGTATGAGAAGAAAAAAAGGAACATATAAGGATTAGATGCCAGATAAGAAATTTGAAATAGGCTTCCCAGAGCACACTCTCTGTCTCCTCTCTGCAGCTAGGTGGGCCAGATGCTTTTCTGCCTTTCTCAGCCATTTGCGAGTGCCAGAAAGGGGCGAGAACGGTTTGACAGATAAAAATAAAAACTTCTCACAGCTTCCCAGTCCCACTTCAAACTTCCTTAAGTTTCGTGGGTATCCCATGTGGTTCTCTGTGATTTCTCACATCAGCCTGGGTGGCTGACTGTAAAAGCACTATTGCTGTGTGCTGTAAGTACGCTGGATTTTCAAAAGCAAAAGTATGTTTAAATAAGTGACAGACCCATCTGTGTAACATTGCTAAATTTTCATTGAATTTGGTAGGCAACTGATAAATATATATATACACACATATATAAATATATATATATACATAAATATTTACAGGAGGTAAACGCAGGCTACAATATTTAAGGAGGTTCTTACACAGTGATGAATTGCGGTGGCAAAGTTGGCATCAGCCATTCATTGCATTGTCCCAAGCGAAAGAGACGGCTTAGTGGTGGATTTTGTCAGTGTTGGGTTGATGGTTGGACTTGATGATCTGAAAGGTCCCTTCCAACCCGAACCATTTTACGATTCTATGAATATAATTTCTCAACTATAATTTTCTGAAATTCATAGCAGATGGTGGAAACCAGTGGGTTTCACACGGCTTGACCCCTGCAATGCCTGGAAATAATTTCCCATATTTTGATTTGGGAAGAATCTTTGCATTATCTGAATTTTAGCACCTTTTGGAGGTAAATGAGAAACTTGATGAAGAGGCTCCACAAGTTTAATCTCAAGAAGTCTGCAAAACTCCCCTCCACCCTGGTAGGTCAGGGGAGAGGCAGGAGCATTTGCACAACAACTATTTCTTCAAAGAAATCCCCTGAGAAGAAGAGAGATCCTCTCACATCATCGCTCTGAAAACAGAATTATGTTTTGTTAGATGGCTTATGAAAGTGGATGTGAAGGCTGGAAAAAAACCCACCCCCCTCACGTCTTGATTAATGCTCAACAAAGTTCATGGGAATTGCCTACTTTGCAGAATGGAGGAGATTTGCCATTTGGGATGTATCCAACCAATTATGGCCAATTCACACAACCGTTCGGCGTGTGCTGCCGTAGTTACTCCATTGAAAAACCCGCTGGGCTCTCTATCACTTCGCTGACAGTTCGTTTAGGGACCATGCCACTCATGTACTTTTTGGTTCAAAATAGCTCCATCATTCTATACCTTACCTTAATGACTTTTCAAAGCCCATCCATCAAGGCTTGGCTCCCTCTTGGGCCTTCAACTACATCCTCAGCATTTTCCAGAAGCAGTGTTCTGGGTAGCGGTGATGCAAGCCTCGGGAGCCCTAAAGGCAGTGCCACGGGAGGCAATATTTGCAAAGGTAACACCTCCTTGAACCTTTGTACAAATATATTTTGGGGATTTTTTGGATTGACATTTAAAATATATAATTTTTGGTTTGTTTGTTTTTTTTTTTTTAATCAACATTTCAAATACATAATACCTCCCATTGTTTTTTCCAAGTCTTGGTCCCTTAAAATGAAAAAAAAACCCACCCAAACTTTAATTCCTCAGCTCCTTCAGGCATCCTGTCCTCCTTCACTGAGGGTGCAGAGCTTTCCAGCTTCCTTGGGGCTGTTCATTTATTTGCAAAGAGATCAAAAGGTCAGGCAATTTCAGCTCAGTGAAGCTTCAAGTGAATTACATCATGCATAAAAATCTTCTATTTTCAAGCTAACAAACTTCTCCTATGAGGATATTTCGCTCACTTGAGCAGAAAACAGGCTGTGTTAGCAGCTTTTCTGAGTGATGTTCCCTGGTAGCAGACTGAAGGCTGGTCCTCCACCCCTCCCCTGGAGGCAGCACCAGGTTCCTGCTCTGATGCTGCCCCGAGGGGTCCCCTGCAGACCAGCTCCCATTTATCCAGCACTGGAGGGTCACAGGCAGGGATATTGTTGGATGTGTACAGTGACTGAGAAATGTGCACCATAATTGCCTTTCTTCGAGATGTTGTGCACATAAATGAGATCTGAAGTCCCCCAAACCTACAAACAAGGAGTACCTGATGGCTTCATGCCAGCATAGGGACACATGGGTCCTCTCCCCTCCCAATGGTCTCACTGGTGAAGGTTCCTCTGCTGAAATGCACAGGGACTGAGGTTCTTCTTGTGCAGCAGTTGTACAAACTGCGGCTTGACTTGGTGAGACGGTGTTTGTGAAGTATTCAACAGCAGTGGGTTTCCAGGGGGCTGTTGGAGAGTTAGAACACCTTTGGCTGCTCCCTGCAGCGTACGATAGAGGGAAGAGGAGAAATGTGTATTAAAGGGATTCCTGGGTACAGTGGGCCCATATTCCTTTTTGTGTCTCTGCCCAGGGCAGGGGGTTGGAACTAGATAATCTTCAAGGTCCCTTCCAACCCAAACCATTCTGGGATTCTATGGGCAAACTGCATCCTGAATGTTCTTATTCCCTGCTGTGCAGAGAAAGGCAATTCCCAAGGAAAATTAAAAAAAAAAAAAAAATAATTAAGAGATATGTGCCCATAAAGACTTTGAATATGTGAATATAAACTTTGGATTCTAAGCAGCTCAGCCAGTAAAAATTAGTTGTACCCATAATAATTAATCGCGAGGAAGTTTATAGGCTGTGGAAGTCCTCAGGCAGGAGGACAGTGGCACATCATTCAGGATGAAACAGCCACAAATCGCTCTGGTTTTGGGCAGGCTTTGGTGCTCCGTGGCTGTGTGTGGGGGACTTTGGGAGAGGAGCGGAGGGGCAGCCCAGTCTGGCAGGAGGCTCTGGCAGAGGCTTCTTCAACACCCGGGAAGATGGCTCTCAGCAAAGGAATGTGGCAATTGGAGAAATGCACCCGTTTTTGTAGGTAGGGGATTAACAGCTGAGAGCGCCGACTAATTACGAGGGGAGCACCCACCCCCCTGCCTGCCCTCAGCAGCTGGAAAAACAAACAAACAGCAAAGTGTGGAGCTATTTTCTGTGTGACCTCTGGGTCTTTGCTCAAGGACTTAACGCTGTGATTTGTTACACCCCCAGGAAGCGCCACGACGTGGCAGTGACACGGGAGATAATAGGGGACATAGGAAAGAGAGGCATGATGAGGCGAAATTCCTCTATTAGAGCATACAAAGATTAATCACAAATAACACTTTGCAGCTCTTACGAGTGTGTTCTGAATGTTGAAACCGGAATCTTTCTGCAAGTGTGGATTCATGAAAACAAAGCTCTTGAAAAGCGGAGAACAAGCGAGTCTCCCAGCGCGGGGCGGCTCTGTGTCACTTGTCACCCTTGTTCTCAGGGAACAAGAGGGAAGGAGAACACAGTGCGAGCGTTAAAGATGGCTGTGCCATGGAAAGAACAAGAAGTTACCAGCTGGATAAAGCAGGGCTTTGCACGAACATTTTCCACTGAGTGGTCAGTTTTGCTTCACGTGGCTTCTTTCTGCTCAAGCCTTTGCTGTGAGGAGGGATGGAGCCTCCAGCCGCTCTGGGATCAGATTTGCACCTCGGGCATGTGTTGTGCTGGACACAGGGCAGAGGAGATGCTCTGGGGTTCCTTCTGCTGCCCCTCTAGAGCTCTGGGCCCCTGGTGGGATGGGTGACATGGGCTGGTGTCCCATTCCTGCACCATCACGTGTACAGCAGAGCCACAGAGCTCTCCCAGGAGCCGTTTAGTGGTTTGTGGTTTCCTTGGTTCTAGAGGTTAAAGCTGCATGAACCCCAGGTTTTTCTCCTGCTGTGGTGGGGTAAGCTCTGCCCCGGTTTGGTCAGTGGGGACAAAGGGAGGAATGATGTTCCCACAGCCCGAGACTTTACCAGCAGTTTTGTCACGGAGGTAAATCAGTAGAGGGGGTGCACAAAATATGGTCAGGACTGGAGGGGCTGTGGGATATGTCATGGTTAGTGGACAACTGAATGGTGCTGTGGGTGGAAGGGGCAGCAGGACCTTGGAGAGAGGGCAGAGACATGACAGTGGTGGTGCAATATGGGGTTTGTTTTCATGAATACAAGATGACTAATGCTACACGAATCTCAACAGCTTTGGTAGCAGAGCAGGGGTGCTTATTCATACCTGCATGACTCAGCCTGGCAGCACTGTAGGACCTGAGGGAGCTGGGATTGCTCCCTGAGAGCCGTGGGCAGGACAGCGGAGCACAGGGCATCGCCACGTGGGACCCTTTCTCCTGCAGTCCCCTCGCCTGCAAGGCTCTGGGAGAGCATCAACCCAGTGTCTGCCTCGTCAGCAGCTGAAACACGCAAAAATCAAGAGAGAACCCACGATGAGAAGAGGGGGGAGGGAACCCAGGAAGGAGAAAGTGTGATGTCTTCTGGGGCTTTAACCAAAAGACACCCATTTTATCTTCTGATGTGCAAGTTCAGCTCTATTAAGTTTCCTCCATTTCTTTAATACTGTTGTTTAAGTATGGCATTGCAACAAAACTACATGCTACAGGAAGATAACACACACAATTTTCTTAGTGAATAGCAGCATTATCTCATTTGATTAAGCCCAAATAGATAGCACAATCTATGTGTGTATATGTTTAGCAAAGGCCTATGAATTTTAAGTCCTATCACTTCCAGAATCACATATTCAATTATTGCAAAATTGCAAATCCATGGGAGCTGGCATCTAGCCAACAATAATGAGAAATATGTGTATAAAATACTGTAGAAATGGAAGGGCTGTGCTGGTAGCATTGCTCCCCAAACTGGAAGAGCTAAAGACATCTTCTCTCCCAGGTCTGTCTTTTGTCCTTTGGCTGCTCCCTTTGGGCGCGGTGGAGCCGGAGGGACACGGGCTCGATGCTGACACACACAGAGCGGGGAGGAGGAAGAGGAGGAAGGAGGCTTCCTCCCACCACTCTCTTGAGCATCCCTTTTCATAAATGTCTGTTGGTCTCTGTCTGCCCTCACCTTTTCTGCCCCATTTACTTCTCCTGCTGGCTTTACACAGTACTGGCTGGGATTTTGCAGTTTGGCTTTTTTCTAACTTTGTAACACAAACTGAGGTTACTTGTCAAAAGGTTGTATTTTTTCCCTCAAATACCCTCAGATCTGATTCCTAATCAAGTCACACAAATAGAAACAAATGTAAAATTGCCTTTGAACAAGAAGGACTTCTGTATATTCTGTCATAGCACCTTGAGGATGTGTTAGGAGGGAGAAACACGTCTGAGGTGAAGAAAGCTTATTTTTTATTCAGTATTGCAGAGCTAATGTGTCTCCTGACCCGCTGAGGAAGGACTTTCTGCTGGAGCACGATCCGAGCACCAGGTGCTGATGAGCTACGACAGCTTGGGTCGGAAACACAGCCCTAACCTGGGGGTTTGGTGTCTGTATCCCATGTGGGGTCTTCTTCATGCTCAGCTGTAGCTGCACGGCCGTGCTGCCTTCATTCTGAGAGCTCTACTGCTAGTGGGTGTGTGCTGCTACACTCCAAATGTACCACAAAGTTAATTGCACTTTACAAAGTAGTTGTATGTGGCAAAAGGCGTTATTGACCAACAACATGGGACATAACCAGAGCATCACAAAGGAGAAAACACACTGAAGATGAGCTCAGCCCCGTCTTTGTTTTGAAAAATAGCAGAGAGTTGACAGCAAACGAGCAGAACGCAGTATGAAAACTGTAACACCAGAACTGACAATTTCTATAGAAGCCTTTGGCCACATGATAGACTCAAATAAAGATGGTGACTTTCTTTTTTCAATTTTGCTTTTATTTGTAGGTGAAGTAGCACCGGTTGCTCCCCATGAAGGCATTCCTTGTGCTGTGGGTGGCCCCTCTGCGAGCGTCCACACGGTGCCCTCTGTGCTGAGCGGCTGTTGCTCAGTGGGGAGTGCAGTGCCCTGGTGGGAAATTTGGTAAGGCCAAATCTGCAAGAAGAGATTTCTATGACCAGAAAACTTCCATTTAAAGTTTTTTAGATTTTTAAAATGCAATATTTGATATTAAAAAAACCCCAGTGGTTTTGCAATTTTTGTACTGAATTTGGAAATGAATGCCAAATTAGTTTATTATAAAATGAATTACGATCAGTCTATTTTAATTAGAAAAAAGAAACAGGCAGGTTGCTTCATACAATGAAAACATTTCAAACCATATTAACAGCATAAGAATGATTATTTGGGGGATCTTTTACAACTTAATTTCATCCCTATTTTCTATTTTTAGCCATTAATCAAAGCTTCTGGGTTGTTGGGAGATATAATAAATCTTTATATCCCCAAAGCTTTTAAATTATTCACTGTGCTTACTGTTCTCTTTCTGACAGGAGATTATCCTTTTTAATTGGAAATTTTCTATTATTTGTGTCTGAAACGTTTGAAAGTCAATGTGTAGCCTCAGACACTATTAACAGCAAACCTAATGAAGGTGGGGGATGTGCAGAGGCTTTTCATTGCAAGTTCGTGAACCGAGGCAGCGCACACACCCCGAGAAAGGGCAGCTGAAGTTCTGCCTTAATTCTACAGCTTCTTTTCTTTTTCAGTCCCACCCCTCCTGTCCTTATGCAGGCCCTGAACAGCAACTTCTCCAAACTTTGGGCTTGTTTGCTCCCAGCAAGCCTTAACAGTGGCAATCTGCTAACACCTCCCTAGGTAAGTATTGCTGAAAACGTTTAAAAGTCATTGATTTTAAGTCACTTGATCCCAGGCTTTTATGTCTGACCTTTTCTGGACATTATGTCCTCTATGTAAAGATTTGCTAAAAAACTGCAAAAACACTTGGGTTTCTTCTTCTTCTTTTTCTTTTCTTTCCCACTTCAAAGACAATCATTCCTGTGTTTCAGTCTGTTGGGTGCTCAAAGAAGCACAAGGAATAAAAAAAAAAAATTCCTTCATCTGCAGAATGCCTCATTGAGAGGAAGGACAAGAGGAAATGGCCTCAAGTTACACCAGGGGAGGTTTAGGTGGGTATTAGTAAGAATGTCTTCACCAAAAGTGTTGTCAAGCCTTGGAAGAGGCTGCCCAGGGCAATGGTGGAGTCACCATCCCCAGAGGTATTTGGATGTGGTGCTGAGGGACATGGGTCAGTGGTAGACTTGGCAGTGTTGGGTTGATAGTTGGACTTGATGATCTGAAAGGTCCCTTCCAACCTGGACAGTTCTATTATTCTATGATCAAGTGCTGATCCTTTTGCTGCTCCTTCTTTTGCTGAGGTTCCTTTTGCTCCTTGGGGTGCCCACCCCAGGCTGGGGCTCCTGTGCCGACATGAAGATGGGTGCTGGCTCCGGCCATCCCTGCTTCGTCTGCCCAGCTTTTTTCTCGGAAATGAAAAGCTCAGTTCATGTCCCACGCTACTTGCTGGGACCCGAGAGATGTGGGGTGCACTCCAGAAAGGTGTATTTGCTCTTGGCTGGGAACAGAGGTGGCAACGTGTGTAACTTCATTGAGGTAAGCCCTCCTGGGCCTAATTTGCTTCTTGAAAAGTGTCTCTCTCCCTGAGGACTAAGCCTCTGTGGGGCTCTCAGCTCCTGCTGGTGCTGATGGGACCACGCGTGCATCTTCCCCACACATCCTCTGTCCCCCACACAGATCCCCAGCCCAGCAAAACAACCCATTGAAGCAAAGTCTGTTCATTAGGATGGCGGGGGAGAGGATGGGGAGATGTTGGTTGGTGTTACATTGTCTGTGGACTTACACTTTTCTAATAACTGCTTTTTCCTGCAGAGTTGGGCTTGAGTGATCTGTTTTTAGAGTATTTCAGAAGAACAATGAGTATAGAGGATTATGTGATACCTTGTCACCACAGAGATGTTGCACCACCGCAGTCAGAGATGTGAGGCTGCCACTTTGGCACCCCCTCGATTACTCTACATGATATAAATGAGATATGTCTGATACCATTTATTGTGAAAAACTTACAGAAGATGCAGATGCCGCATCTAAAGAGGAGAACTCCAACCATCAGGGGGAGTGGGAGGGCAGGAGGCCTCAAAACTGGTCTCTTGGGCCATATTTATTTAGATCATTTTTATAGCCTGAAAATTATGAAGGAAGCTGTGCTTCATGTTAGCAGGTTTTGCTAATGTTGCATTGCAGACTTTTGATTCTTATCATTGTCAAATTTTGCTTACAGTTTTTAAGCACATGTGGATTAATTTCAAAGCATTATCTCAAAAGTAGTAAAATGTAATATTTGTGACAAGGCTTCCAAAATACTTTGTTCCGAACTTAAAAGAATTACCAGTTTTGTGCATAACACCAATGCTTCTCCAAAAAATAAGCTCTACCTGAAAGGAATATGAAATTTATAGGTGAGTCAATCTCAATACTTCAGAAACACCAGGATTTCTTTCTAGCAGTCCGTGTCACATTCCCACTGAGGCAATGAAGATAAACTCTTAGTTTTAAGGAGAATTTCTGCCTTTTTTGGCTCTACTGTTTGTTCTGGTGGCACAGGTAACCCTGTGTTCAATGCAGATTACATCAGTTGGAGGGATGTCTCCTGCTTGTGAATACGGGGTCTTCTTCTGGCTCTGCCATTGATTAAATAATTTGTTGAAATTTTTTTTGTGGCTGGGTGGTCCTGTGCTTCCAATTAATAGTTGTGTTATTGGCCTTACAATGAAGCTTCATTGCAAAGAGTCTTCGGTTTTAGTATGTGTTCTGAAACAGGTTCCTAAAAATATGTGACAGGGATTTGTTTCTTCAAATATCCAGAAGGAAACTCCCCATGTAAAACAGCCACAGAAGGCAGATAAACAAAGCACAGAACTTCATAAAAGTTAGAGCAGGTTTTTATGCAAACAAATACTTCTGGTTGAATTTTCGAACGCTGTCCTAGTTCAAGTAAGGGCAATAACTTATATTTAGAAGTTTACCGCAATGTAACGCATACCTCAAATCTCTGTAGGCAGAGTGCTGGAACCACACGTAGGAGAAGGCACAAGAATAACAGCATTTTTTTTTCTTTGCTAATGAACAAGTCACTTAATACAACTGTGAAGTTAGACCTCTCTGTGCTTAAATTCAGTTAATTAAAGAAGTGTCAGATGCATAAATACCTTGACAGATCCTGCCTATATTCCTACTAAATCAAATTTTCAGCAATCCCATAGAAAGACTATAAGAACATGAAGAAAAATATTGCTTTTAACCCAGAAAATGTGAGGAATTAAAAAAAATTCACTTACTGATTCAGTCCATATGGGTTATTTGTCCTGGGAGAGAAAAATACTCTGCCTCAGCAAATTAATCTCAAAACTGTAACTGGGTGTAAAACATCTGAATTTTTAAAATTTTTTATTTTTAAATTTTATCCACTTTTTTATCTACTGGGTTGATGGTTGGACTTTGATGATCCTTCCAACCTATGGTATTCAACTGATTCTATGATTCTATTGCCAGCCTTCAGCTGTGCTATTAATTACACTTCACATTCCTTCCCTCTGCTTTTTAATCAATGACATTTCCTTTCTATTTATCTGAAATTAAGCTCCTGAGTTAGAGGAGGAATTCCTCCTCACAGTCTCTCAAGTAGACAACATCTGCAAGGCCGATCCCCGTACAGGACAGTGTTGGCTGAGCTGCTCGGAGGCAGCCCCATCCCTGCCCAAAAGGAGTGAGTGTCAGGAACTTGGAAACAAACACATTGCGATACGGAGTGGTGTTACAATAACACTTCAACTGCCTTCTTCTCCGAGCTTTGATTTGTTTTTCATACAGCACCCAAAAAGCTCATGTAGTAATCCACGTGCTCTGAACCTCTCGAGCTGAAAATTCCAGGAGAACAGTCTGCCTCACGATTTTCTGCTATTTCATGCTCTCTCTCTTGACGGCAAATTGCTATGAGAGAAGGCTCTTTTGTTGATTTCAGGAACTTGCCTTGTTTTTGTTGCTGCTCTGTGTTGTGTTTGATGCTGTCTCCAAGCACAGAGCTGAGTAATGGGTGCTGTGGAGAAGTGAGCTAAAGTGGTTTTGAATCCAAAATGATTTGTTTCAAGCTGATGATGCTGGGCTCTGCAATGGCTCTGTTCTCCCCCTTTCCCACTGCCTTCCTGTTCCTCCACCTGTGGCCACCCAGCCATGGGATGGGGCCAGCTCTGCCCTCCTCATCCTCCTCCTCTTCTTTCTCCTCCTCCTGTTCCTCTGGGAGCTTTGGGAAAAGAGGGCACAGCAATTATATTTATTACCAAAGCACCAAACACACCATGAACCGGCCATAAGTAGAAAAAGTCTATTGAAAAGGACTTGGTTTGCATCTCTTGGACAAATAACCCCAGGTTTTACCAGCTGTCCAGTGAGGGCGTGAACCAGACTGGTCCCAGTGATGGTGATGGACTAGTTGCTCGAGGAAGCTCCTTGTTTAGCGATGTACAGATTGATTTAATTGCACCTGAAAGACTGCTGCTGTCTGGCTGAGTACTTGACCCCTGTAGAGTATCAGACAAGCTTGATGTGTGACAAATAGTATTTAAATGAAGTATGATCCTATGATTTATTTAGGTCACGATGCCGTTTAATTATTAATGGCGTTATGCCGATTTGAAGACGAGCTCTGAAGGACTCACTCACTTTGTTTTAGATGTTTTAAATTCGTAACAGTCCCCAAGGCCCTGCATTTAAAATGAGTTAATCCTTCTCATGTACTAATAACAGCATCAAATGGTAAAGGGGAGAGCGGGGAAATAAAGCACACCAGAAAAGATGATATTCAGTGTCTTATTGAAGACCTGTATCTCCGAAGTTGCACTGCTTTGCAGGCACCGTGAGCTGTTCCTCTGGGTGCTGAGCGGGTGTTGGAGAAGTTATGAGAGATCCATTGTAGCACTGGATTGATTCCGCAGTGATAAAAGAGTGTTGTTATCACTGGTGACAACGCGGAGCTTCAACAGCAGCGATGACAAGTGGCTGGTGTGCCCGGTTCCTCTGCTGCCCTGCATAAATAACGTGTTCCTCAGCAGAGAAAGGAGAAAGAAACGACCCAGTCTATTTTGCCACCAACTTCCTCACAGGATGAAGCTGAGGTCTTTGCTCCTTGGGGTTTTTTGGAAAGAATTTCAACAAGCTCACCCTGAGAAGATTAAAGACAGAGGTACCTAGAATTGGCAATGGTTAATGAATAAGATGGACTAAGGTGACATTTAATGGCTGTTAAGCAAAACGCCTGCCAGCATCTTTAAACTCTCACGCCTTAAGTGCCCATATTGAAACTGCTAGTTCTGAACTTCAGAAATAATGTAATTCCTGGAAGAATGCACCGGAGGAGTTTCCCTGAACAGCGGATTTTTTCAAAGTAAAAATCAGGACAAGCACAGTAATATTTTAAAAACCACAATACTTTGAAGAGCCTGGAAAGTTTGATCTTTTGTATGCAGCCCCTTGTTATCTGCCCTTCTCAAAGAGTGAGCCCAGCCACGTCTTGCCTTCCCCCTTCTCCTCCAGCTGCTGGAGCCCTCCCTTTGCCTCCTCCTCCCTGGAAAACTGCAGGATTGCAGTGACAGGTTATTATCATTTTGCTGTAAATCAGTGCTGAGATCAGTGGAGTGGTTTTAACAGCCTCTGGTGCCATGCTGCTACGGAGATGCCGGTGGGAATACAGAGCCAGGAATGGTCACCTGCCCAGCTGGAGGAGGCACCGGAGCAAAGGGAGGGGACAGGGCATTAACCTGAAGGTGATTTTATTGCCATGTAGGTCTTAATTTCTCTTCAGAGGTGACCGGGAAAAGGTTGCTCAATGGGTAATTATCCCATAGGAAGAAGTTTGGGGCTGGAAAGCTGCTGGCCCAGGTGGGTGAGAGGCATCTCACCCTGGTCCACCTGCAACAGGAGACAAGGAGACTCTGCTGGCCCCCAGAGAAGGACCGGGATGCTCAGTGTTACTTGCCACCTGGGAGCAAACAGCGAATGGAAATCTCATAAGGGCTGATAATGGAAATAACAAGACAGGAGTGAAAAATGTCGAGTTTCAAATCCAGTGTGTGACATGAAAGTTTGTAATGTTGCTGGGCAATGCAGTGGTGCCAACCGGTCTGTGTGGCCTGGGCTGTGGCTGTGGGGCAGGGACAGCCTCTGTGGAGTGAGAATGAGGATTTGGAGACCTCCACAGTCACATTGCTTTGGGGCAGGATTTCACTCTGATAGCACTGTCTGGCTCATCTCCATGTTCTGGGAGCAGCAGAAGAAATCAGTGCCTCAGAAGTCCCTGTTTTATAAAGAAACCACACACCTTAGTAGTGCTGCCATTGAGAAAATTAAACTCTGATTCGAGTGTCTCTAATTCAGTATTACAAAGTACCATAAAAACAACACTTTAAAAAAATTAAGCAATTTTTCCAGTCTAAACTCTACAATGCACACTACTAAGAATTGTGTGGGTGATTTGGTTGGGGTTGTGGGTTATTTTGTTTTGTGCTGGTAGCAAAGCCATTGAAGTTTTCAATGTCGTTTGATATACTTTAAATACAATTAATCAATACCTTAATAACCAATGCACTGTGATGCACGCTGAGGTAATTACCTGTTTAATTTCTCCAGCTGTCTGGCGCAGATGTCACTGGTGGAGGCTGGGTGAAAGGCAGCCATGGGTGGGATGGTGGCAAAGGGGCAGGATGATGCTCTCCTCACCCTCCAGTGTATTTCAGCTGGTTTGGTCTGGGAAGGTTGTCCGGGAAAAACTGACCCTGTGGGTGAATTCCTGGGACAGGTGGGGAGATCCCGGGTACTTCGGGGGTCAGAGCAACTCTCTAGAGCAGGCACCTTCCCTCAGGGTGCCTCGTTTCTTCTCTGGGGCCTCGTGCTCAACACCCCGAGGCTCACCTGTCAAAATCTGGAAAGTATACACGTAAATCTACTTTCAAAATTATTTTTAAGGGTTTTGTGTCAAGTGTATCAGTCTATTTACCCTGTGTGTAACACTATGAAATATACCTGTGTGCAAATTTAAGAAATGATCATTCTGGGAATACACTCAACGGTGTGAAGGCTGCTTCCAAAGCGATGCTGTGAGGATGCTGTGTCTTCCTGGAGGATATGGGCTACAGAGGACTCCTCTCTTCCAGTTGTTTTCCTTTTGGTGGTGGCAGCATGGAGCGTGGGATGTGCTGACAGGCTGGAAAACACCGATCCCGCTGGCTGTGCCCGATTACTGCTCCTTCGGCTCTCCTTGCCAGTCATTAGCACTCGGACAATTCCTGTAATCACCTGATGCAGGTGTGTGGTGTGGATAGAGTTTAATTTTTCTTTTAAAAGAAGTGAACTATAAAAATATATGTATTGTGGCTGTGGTTGGAAATGTCAAATTCAATCAACTTCAGACCTTCAGGGATCAAGCAAAGAAGTGATAAACCTTTTCACCTGGGATTCTATGGTTTTAGCCAATCTGGGGATTGCCGTGGGGCCGTGCAGTGCCAGCAGGGCCAGGAGCTCTGCAGCCTCCTACCCTGGGAAGAGTTATTTGACAGAGCAGTAAAACTCCCTCAGCTTCTTTATGTGCCTTGTAAAGACTGAGCTCAATAATCCGTGTGGCTTTAATTTTATATCCACCCGCTTCTGGCCGCAACAGTTGATGTTGGTATATCTGTATATAGGGAGAGGATGTGTTACACACTCAGCTGCAAATCAGCAGTGTAATTTTGTGTGGGGTTAAGTTTTGGTGGTGAACTATGTAATATTTTCAGAAGCAGAGCTTTCCAGAGCGTTGCTTTTAGTTTGGTATTGATTATTATTGGATTGGACATTAGGAAAAACTTCTTCACCCAAAAGGTTGTGAAGCCTTGGCAGAAGCTGCCCAGGGCAGTGGTGGAGTAGCTGTTCCTGCAGGGATTTAAAAGCCGGGCAGACGTGGTGCTGAGGGACATGGGTCAGTGGTGGGTTTGTCAGTGCTGGGCTGATGGTTGGACTCCATGATCTGAAAGGTCCTTTCCAACCATAACAATTCTGCGATTCCATGAGTGGGGAGTGGGGCTGCCTAACCTGGATCATAAAAAACAAATAAAGGAAACGTGAGCACTGGCTGAGTGTCTGTTCCAGCCTCCTTATGCCAAAATGCTTAAAGTTCACCAACCTTTTCTTGAATACAAATTACAGTGATTAGAACATGTATCCACAGAATGCACATCATCTGTGTGCAGACCATCCAAGGCAATACCATTAAAATTTAAATGAATGCAAATGAGAATTACCTTTACAATATGATGTAAATAAAAATAAAGCTCGTGTTAAGTGCCAGCCTCCATTTGTTTTTGATTGATTTTACATTACTGAGATGGATGATTTTATAACAGAAAGATTGGTCTAAATTCCCATGAAATACACACTGCAGACAGGTCCTGAATGACTGGGTTTGCTCTTTTCTTGTCGCATCAGGGCATTGCCCCTTCCCTGCACAACTCCTGGGCCCTTGTTCCTTCTGGTGCCAGAGTCCCAGGAGCCAAAGAGCCCCTTTCTGCTGAGCTGGCCTTGGCTTCCTTGTGCCCAGCACGGGCAGGCGATGCCTTGGTGGGTCCATGTAATTCAGAAGCAAAAGTTGTCACCGACACACAAAACAAGGTATTTTAATTTGGAGTCCATAGTAATAGCAGGTGACCATTTCATAACAACTAGCTTATTTTTCCTCAGCTGGCTCAGACTGGTTCTAACACTGGAAACTCCCTTAGGGAGAGAGAAAAACTTGCAGTTAGAGAGAGCTTTCTAAAAGTAAACTATCACAAAGTGCGAAGCTCTCACCCATATGATTTGTAAGGCTGAGGAATACATTTAAAAGATGAATTAGTTAATATTAAAACACCACCACCCCCTGCCCCGTGAACAGGGAGAGTGGATAATGTATAGCACAAGCAGAAGATGCTGCCTTCACCTCCAGCCAGAATTGCCACTATTTATTTATTGCCAGTATCATCAGCGATGTCCTGAGACTGTGTGTGAGGCTGTTGCTCGCAAACCGCCTAAATGTTTTTAGATGAAATATAAGATGGATAAAAAGGATCTTTATTCTGTCAGTTTGATGAATAATTACAATATGGTAGCTACTAAAAAGCTGTGCTTGTAACAGGTTTCATCATCAGAGTTATGGCTGAAAGAGAAATAGTTTATTTTTACTATATTAACAGAAGCTATACTTACAATCAGAAAATCGACGGGACAGTTCTTGTCCTTTATAGGTGGATTAATACATGTTTAATTCAAATATATAGCATTGATTTTGGTAGTGCTGAATATAATGGTGTTTCCAGCAAGATGGTCCTCTCTTAAATCCTCAGACTTCAAATATTTTCCTGACTATACACCTTTTACAGTAAATACGTTTTTTTGCAATTAATGAAAATATATGAACTTTCTTCAGTGCGAGGTTTTCTAATTAGAAATCAGCGCCCATGATGAAGCTGTTACATGCCAAGAAAGGTTCCTTTTGGGACTACTTTTCCAGCCTTGTGCCTGTGTTTTTATGTACCTAGAATTTCTCTGTAGGATTGACCGCTGCCGGAGCAATGATGTGGGAAACGTGCAGGCTCCTCTTTGCACGCCCAGAGACCACAGCTGCAAACGCAGCCTCAGAAGTTGGAGTGTGCCTGCCCATAGCTCAGTCCTGTAAATAAGAGCTCCGGCTTCCTTACATTCAGAGAGTGAAAAAAACCCACTTTTACCCATCCTGGCACTGTGAGTTACCCTGCAGTACAGAGGATGCTGGCACTGTTTTGGTTTTTGGAAAACAAACTGCACTTTTGTTGTGATGTCAGGAATAAAGAAAACTGTGTGTCACAGAAATTTAAATGCTTCCTACTATTTTCTTATCATGCTGGTTCTACATCAATGGTTTAATAGTACATTAATCACTGCAATAATCTGGAAAATGCCCAAAATAAGATTTTGAAATGACAGCATGGTATTTTGGATAGGACCCAAGTTTGGTGTCTGTCTGAAGACCTCGCTGTGCTCCTCCTTGCAGAGGAACCCACAAATAACTGCACCTTCATAAACGTCCTGGAGGTGGAGAAGTTTGGGGTGCAAAGTAACCTCATGGTAAACCATCTCCAGAAGGTTTGTATCAGAAGACCCAGGGTTGGCACAGGCAACCTCTGTTCATGTTCTAGAACCACTAACACTTTGATAAACCAGTGTTTGTTCTTTGCTGAGCTCAGGTCTTCGCTCTCAGGGTACAAAATCTGCCATAATCAGACTAGATAAAACATGGGTGAAATACTGTCACCGGAGCCTTCAGTGAGGCGAGTTTAATGTGCCTAATGGCAGTGAAACACTAAAATACTACGCTAAGTGCCTCCTCACTTTTTGAAGAACATTTAGTTTGGAATTGAGCCCAGAAAGTGCATCTGCCCCTGCAATTTACACCTCATTGGCTAAGGCTAAAGAGGGAGGAAATGAAGATGATTAATTAAGGAAAAGTAAATTAGTCTCGCTTTGTATGTAGCAACTGTGGGTGATTTTCCTGATACAGATAAGCTGTTTGGGGGCTGGCTTGTTCAGCCTTTGGTTCTGCAATAACAATGCTTAAGTGTGTGTCTGTAATGAACTTGCAGGTATCAGCTGAGGTGAGTTGATCAAGATTTTGCTAAAGAAAGAAAATTTGTAATGTATCTCAGAAGTGCTCTTTCCTTGTTGTTGCATTTCTCTCTTTCCATGAGGTTTTGTTCTCACTTTAGTCTATGCCAAGGATGATGCTAATATTGCTATTTTTGAGATGTATGATGCTAAAGAGATAATCACTCTTGAGAGCAGATAAAACTTTCCTGAAAGTATATGGTCATTTGGTAAAAAAAATAATCTAGTGCTGTAAAGCCTGTATGTGTAATTCTTTCCTGATCCTGGTATAAAGCAAGAGGAAAATCAAGGGAAGTCTGGTCCACTTTTGGGGGCTAATGTGAATGATGTTCCTCGAGTGCTTTATGGGAAACCCAGTGCCACTGACCAGGAAATGTACTGGTTTCACCAGAAAGATGACGTTAAGATCCTAAGGAAGGGTGACATCGTAAGCCAGATGGGCTGGCTGCTCCACCAAAGGATGGGGAGTTGTAGAACCGTTTTCTTTCTGACCCAGTGCAGATCTCTATACCCTTGAGGGTCCACCTTCCTCACAACCCCCAAAAAAGGGACTAAGGAGGTCAGTTGAGAGTGGGGCTTTGCCCCAGCCTGGCTGCTCCCGCCACCCAGGGACAAAAAAGAAGCGCTGCACCCACAGTCTTGTCTAAAAACTAACAGGGAGTGGTGTAAAGCCAAAAATATATGCATTGGAATTTAAAACCAAACCAAACCAAAACAAAAAAGAAGCAGAATAATTGCAGATGAAGGAAAGTTAGATTAAAAGAGGAAAAACACCAGATTCTTGCTAATACTCGTTGCTGTGGCAATCAGGGTCATCTGAGTTGGTTGTTTGCCCCATGGAGGGGTTGCATCTGTGGGGAGGAGGGGACAGGACAGGTGACCCCAAACTGACCAACAGGGTATTCCATCCCATCTGCCCCATGCTCAGTATAAAAGCTGAGGGATCAAAGGGTCTGAAGTCTTCTTCAATGGTTCTCTTTTTTTTTTTTCAGTGACTGAGGAGGACCCTGATCCACACATTCCTGAATCTAGGTCCAGAATCCAGTTCCCATCCATTGCTGAGTCCAGTCTAGGAACCCCTAGTTATATCTTCCTGGCAACTTGATATGGTTTTGTATGTATATATTGTATCTATTTCTTTATTTCCTTTTTATTTTATTGTTAATATTTTGTCACTTTAGATCTTTCTAAACTCATAAATCCCAATCTCCTGGGAGCAAGAGGTGGGGGAGAAGATTTGTCATCTTGTCACTGGCCAGACTGGCCCTAACCATGACATTTTGCCACTGTTTTCTGCAAGAAATGATCGAAAATATTTGTGAAGTCTCTTATCCTGAGTGTAGTCTGTGGGCTCTGTCTTCAGGAAAAAGACTAGTGTACCCCCGTGCCTGGGTTGCCATGGGGCTCCCATATCCCCTGGGGTATCCATGGGGCACCCACCTCCTGTCCTTGTGCTCCTGCACTGTAATAAGCAGCTCTGTCTGGGGTCCTCACCCTATGGAGCCGTGTTTTCCATGTTTTAGAGAACTTAGGAAGTGCAGGTACCTGTGTGGAATGACCTCCAATTGTCTGAGCAGAACAAACTTTGGTAGAGAAGGGCCACAATTCAGGAGGATGTGATATAAAATAAACAGTGCACAAGATCTTCCAAGAGGTCTTGAGTGCTACCAAGGTCATAAAGACGCTGTGGTACCTGTAGCACACATTAACTTGTATTCCAAGAGCTCTGAGGCCCACCTGAAGGGTTGTATGTAGGATCCAACGCAGTTTGCGTGGCTGAGCAGATTCCTGGGTAACTTTTGATTCCCTTTTGCTGTTGGTGCCTGACCCTCCTGACACACCAGTCCCGATGCTTTGTAGGTGAAAGTCCTTATTCTGTGTTCCTCATTATAGAGAAAGAGCTTTTTTGAGAACGCACACCTTTGTGAAACAGCAAAAGTTTGGGTTCATTTTGGTAATTGGGGGAAAAAAAATAATGATTAGGGTTAAAAGATGCATGACTGTCTCCTTTGGACTTTGCTTTCTCTTTAGTGGCAGTAACATCTCCGCTGGCCCCAGCGGTTGGAGAAAAAAAATTCTCTGGGATAATGAGACTGGCAACTTATATCTAAATATTGTGAGTGCTGCTTGGAGCAGAGTAGAGAGCACCTCGTGCAAGTGTGGGTGGTTTTCATTGTTGGAACCTCAAACTGCTGGGTCTAATAGTTGATGGCCTTTAGGTGAGATGACCTGAGATGAGGAGGATGAGGAATCTTCAGGCTGAACAAGCTTTCTGAAATGAGTTTTGTTCTAGCTAGACTGAAACTTGTTAAAAAAATCAGTCAATTAATGTAATAAGCAGCACATTCTCATTCTAGAAAAAGAGAACATAAATGAGCAGCCCTAAAAAAGAGTAGCATTTTCTTCTGCAAAACCACAGGTACTGAGATTAAACGGATCAATAAGCCATCTGTATCACGGTAAGAACAGTTATAAGTTACTCAAAAATTTTGTTTTTGAAGAAGTCTTTGGGCAGATGGGTGAAGACAGAGCTGTGAAGTGCTGCCGCTGGAAGCCATCCTTGTGTGTTGCAGATTTAACGATTCTGTCTGCTGTCGTTGGCAAATGAGGGATGGGAAGAAAAAAATGGGCCAACAGTGATAAAGCCTTAACGTAACACAGAGTAAATGAAGTAACTGCATTAATTCGTAGGTTGTGCATTGTATTTAAAATCCCAGCATCGATTCCGAGTCTGAAGAAATCCTGTCTCCTGAGACTTGTTAAACACCATAAGAGGAGAAAAAACATAAATTTTCAAATTTTCTAACCAACCATTACTTAGCTGTTGGAAATTTAGGAACTGTAAGCACTGTTTTCCTTCTGGTTGGAAGTTCACCGTTTTGCCTCGTGGTGCAGGAGTATTTCCAGCCATGGGGCGGGTGGCTTTGGGGGGGCTGCCAGCAGCCCCTGACCACAGGTTGCAAACTTGCCCTCGGCAAAGCCATTTCTGAGGGGAACCTGGCTGGGTGCCTGCCATTCTACTCACACTTAAAAAATGAGCTAATGATAATTTAAAGCATCAAACTTGGCTCTTTGTCCTGCTGCCAATTTTTGTGGTTTTTATAACCATGTTCTGACAGTGAAAAGTGTTTATTTTTCCCCTTTCACTGTACAACCCGCACTGGGGAAATGAAGTGAACGGGTCCAGAGAGGAAACATGATGCTGCACAAAGTGATACTGAAAGCACACAGTGGAAATAGATTTTATTTATTTTTTTTTTTCCTCCTCTTCTCTCCCTTTCTTCTCATCACGATAACGAGAGCTGGTGTTTGTGAAGCAAACCGAAGTGCCTGTTCAGATGTGTGTGTTTTTGGCAGCAAACGGGTGGTTCCTCTGGTGCTGCCGAGTGGCAGCTGCCGTCGTGGGTTTCTTTTGCTCCCTAAACACCAAGCAGGTGGCCCGACACACTGACTCCTGTTCCTGACGATGACCATTCATTTTAGTCCAAAGACCAGTATGCTTGAGAAGATACAGATATTTTGCACACACACACACACCCCCCCCTTTGCCTTCTGATAAATTAAATTTTATGGCAATACTGCATCGATAAGCTTGCAGGATTTCTGTTGAAGATGCTCTGCAGAGTTGAATGATTCCTTTGGGGTCTTGCTCTGCAGTTTCCAGCCTCCTCCATGAATCTCTCCTGGGACTTTAAAGGAAGAAGCAGCAAAGGGCAGGGTGGGATTCACCTACCGGTGACTTTATCTGTTGCTTTCAAAGGTCGTATCAAGAAAATGTTCTACAGTCAGCTGTGTTATCTGCTCCTCCATCTTCATATTACTTACTATTTCTCAAAAGGGTATTTTCATACCACTTTTTCTTTGCTTACCAGAAACTCTTATATGGGGCAAACAAGACACATGGCTCATAGCTGCATGCTAGAGAGGAATAAAGTATAATAACATATCTTTAATAATGCAGGACAGGGCTGTTCCTTCGGTGATTTATAAACTCCATAGATACAGCAAGTCACTGCTAACGTAGATTTACTGCTCTCTCTGCGTGAACATCACAGGAATAATAGAGCAAGGAGGTGCAAAGTTAAAAGAGTCACTGCTTGTTTCAGTGTGGCTTGGGGGTAAGTCTGCCTTCCCGTGTCATGATCTGAGTTTTCTTTATGGGCCAAGCAGAACTTCTGGACACAAATTAAAAACAAGTTCTGTGAGGAAGAAAATCATTAAGAGATGGGGAGGGAGCAGGAAAGTCTATGCAAAGCAGGTCTGGGTCTACAGAGCGTTTGTTCTCAGTAGAGCTGCAGTGCCAAGTAGCTTCTCTTGTCCACCCTCCTAAATGTTGTCTATTTTTCATCTCAGCATGTGAGAACTTGGGGCAAACGGTTGGAGATAAACGCCAGGGCACCTGGCTGAGAGAGGAAAAGCCGTTTGGGTCTTCTGTGCCTTGTTGGTCTTCACAAAGACCACCCTTTACAGTATTTCCATTGCCCAACCCCATTCCAAAGTGCTGTCTGTGGCTTCTGGCCTGAAAATTAATGCTCTCTGGTCAAAGATTTTATAAGGGCAGTCTCTGAGAATACAGATTTTCTTCCAGATTTTCTGAAGAACAACAGGAGAAGTTTTTTTTTTTTAAGAGGGGAGGAAAGATTCTTCAGCCCAGCTGGTCCTGTGGACTGAACCCTGCAAGTGACTGGAGAACACTGGGTGGTCTCCCTGGGGTCCAGCCCAACAACTCTTGTGACTTAAATGGAGATGCTAAAGTAGACCTTTTCCCCAATACCAAAAAGAGATATTCCCACCTCTCACTGCTGATGACCACCCCAGTCTCCCCTGGAGTTCTTCTCCCCCCATCCTACTGTCTGTATGCACAATTTCTCAGTTTTATGGAGCCTGAATCTTCAAAATGTGTGCAGCCAGCTGGGCTCTCATTACCCAGTAATATATCACTATGGTGACACTGCTACTAACTAACTAATAACAACTCCAGATGGCAAGGATGCATTATGGGAGCTCCTGACCATGAAGTGGTAGTCTTGAAAAATCTTAAATATTATCTTTGAGTACACCACACTTGGTGTCTTTCAAAAGAAGCAGGTCTGAGAAGTGAGCAGATTAAATGTAATGCAAAGCTTGAAGTTCTCCAGATCTTGGGCTTTGCTGTTTTCCATCTGGAGGAGAATGAAACTTGCAATTAGAAATCCATGACAAAGCAAAGGCTTTCTCAGGATTTTCCTCTAAATCAATTTTAAAGTGCCTTGTGTTATGTTAAGACACTTGTACAAAGTAATGAAGGAGGAGGTTTGTCAAAGTCTCCAGTTTCTGCTGCTGCCAGTGTGAAAATCCAAATGTTACAGCCAACAAAAACACAGCAGGAGTTGGCTGAAAACTTTGAACTTTTCGGAGGAATGAAAAAGATGAAGACATTTTCTACAACATCCATTAAAATATATGCTCTTAATGTTCCCAGGCCTGTTAAGGAGGAGGAGCACCTCCTCCTTTGGAAAGGACATGACTGATAGCTGCGCTAGCTGAGGAGAGGAAGAGCAGGGCTTTCAGACAGGCTGGGAAGAGAATTCTTCACCTACCACTTTGCTTTCTTCAAATGAACAAATGGGAAAAATAAACAAGTTACGGTTTCTCGTTCCATTATTCTCCCTTCATTGTCAAAGCAGATGCTTGCTCAGTTAAAAGAGACGGAAAGGTCTGTTCTTCCTGAAAAGGGCATGTTTTCATTTCAGCTGACACTTTTTAAAATGATAAGGAAAATGATGTTCTATTTTATTTTTTTTTTCTTTTCAAATATCTATTTATCCTTGTTGCAGTCTCTCTGCTCTGAACTATTGCAATACGGTGGGAGGATGTTTTTCCCCTCCTCATCGGGTTGTCGCACACCCAACTGTGAGTAGAGGCAGAGGGTTCTGCTGCAGCCTCTTCCATCCCGTGGGTGCCTTTGCCGAGAAAGCCCATCACTGATCCTCATCCAAAAGTCCTCTGTGGTGGCTCTGCCAGCATTTCCTTCAGCACCTGCCTGCTCTTCTCCCACCACCCTCTTTTCCAGCCCCAGTCCTCTCCTCTGGCGTTCTTTAAAACTGCTTTTATGGTGCTGAATTTCAGCAGGAGGGGTAATTCTCTTTGCTGTGTTGAATTTTATTTCAAATACATGGTTGAGTGTTTTAGTCTGCTGCAAGCAGGTGCCACGGCAGGTGAACACTGTTAAAAGCATATGTTTACTTATGCTGTTGAAATCTGAAAAAGCTGTTATTTTAAAAAACTTCCTTCAACAGTGTGCAAGCATTGGCAGCCAAATATTCTCAGCTGCAGATGTATCCAACTTCTTATTTAAAAACAAATTTCAGCCTTGGAACAAGACTCAATTAGAGCACAGGCACATCTCCCTTCGGTGGCAGGGTGTTGTGTCAGCCTTCAGCACAGCCACAGCTGAGCAGCGGCATGAAAAGTCACAAACTGGAGGAGAAATCATGATACAAATTCATGCCGCAAAGCCTCTGGCTTCCCCAGGCCCAGCTCAAAAGATGCCGAGGGCTGGAGCCACCTGCAGAAGATGGCAGAGAGAAGGTAAGTGGGAAAAAATACCTGCATCATGAAAAGAGCAGAGTTTATAGTGCAAGAGTGTGGAGATGGGAGCAGAGCTGCGGGACACCTCCAAGCATAGAGGCTCTGGGCACCTGGGTGAGATGTGAGGATTAAGGATGTAAATTCAGGAGACATGTGGAGGGGAAGGTGCACACACAGAGGATGCCTGGGAACAGGCAGCGTTGCTGGGCCAAAGCACAAAGGCTGGAAGGTGACTCGGGGGTGTAGGTCCAGCTGTGACCTGATGATGGGAACTGGGTGGGTAGGACACCCCTCTCACTCCAAAAAATATTTTTTTTTCTATGCTTTTCTGTGAAATAACAAGTCAAAACTAATTCTGGAGAGATCTTTCTGTGAAATATCTCTAGTTACTTCCCAGGGAGCATTTGGTGGGAGCAGACAGCCATCCCACTTGTGGGAGTGCTCCTGCAGAATTACATTTCGGCTGCAGGGAAAGCAGTAATGTGTAGCCATTGTAGACTCAATGACTACAGTATAATTTTATTTATGGGTAAATAATACTTAGCACTGAGCTTATGAGCATTAATCTTAAAGCAAGGGCTTTACCTTCTACATTTCCTCCTATTGTAAAATTAATAACAGGTAAGATGCGCTGGTGAATTTAAAGGGCTGTTACTCTCCCTGCATCGGGGAAGCGTCTGGGTTTGCTTGTTTACAGACACAGCTGCATTCCCAGACCTCTCCCGAGGCAGATTTTCTGGGAACCTTGGCTACCTCGGAGTTCAAGCAATAACAACCAGGTGCAAATCCAAGGTGATGTTTCGAATGTGTCCTCTTCCGCTGAATTAGAGCCCTCTAACGATATAATACTAGATCTGTTCCGGAGGTTTGCAGTGAACAGCGTTTCACTGGGAGCTGTCGAGTCATCGCACCAGAAAAGTTTTTCTGGAAAAAGAAAAGGTGGTTTTCCAGCTCAGATTTGCCTCTCTGAATGTCAGCGATGCCCTTGCTACCAGGGAATATTGCTCAAAACAAACACCCCCAGCTTGCCTGTGTGTGAATTCCTTTCCTATCCTCATTTCTCATGAGAAAGTGTCTCTTAAAATGCTGCCATTGGAGTGAATGTCTCCATTCACCCAAGTCTTGCTCTTGACTTTATGGCTTCTCCTTGGCTGTGAGGTCTGCCTTTGAAATCCCCTCTTCCAAATGATACACTTTCATTTCCAAAATCCTTTTTCATAGATGTCAACACTTGCAGAGATAAGAAAGGAAATGTGGTCTCTAAATCTTTATTTAAATGCATAATGACACCTTCTGATTTTTAGAGGGCCCAGGGTTGAGCAGTTTGCATTGGATTCTCAGCTGGAAGCAGCAGTAAGAGGATGCCTCCCAACCCTGTAGCAGAGTCTTTCAACAGCAATAGCTCATGAGAAGTTTGCATCTTGAAGCACTCAGGGTTCACAGCTTTAAGATCTTCCAATCCATAATTTGAGATTTATTGGGCATTAATCTGTCTTTTAACTATAAATTTACTCATTTACTTTTGTGATGTGACGTGTCAAGGTAATGTCGGCATTTGCTTGATCCTGGTAAAATAGGGAAGTCTTTCAAAGATGAATTGAGCAATTGCTAAATTATTCATATGTAGCGTCTAGAAATCTTTACATTGGTTTCTTAAATCAGAGGAACTATAAAAACTGGAAACCTCAGCTAATACCCTTGCAATAATGTGTCATTCTGAAAGGAATTAGGACTAATATTTTGTCACTTTCCAGTGCTTTTTGTGAAGGCTGCTACATCTAAATGCTTTGTGCTCTTTGATGGAAAGCTGCAGATGGCATATTCTGACCATTATCGAGATAGCAATCTGAGGAATATTGCAGGCTTGCATCCCAGTGACAATAATGGGAAACGATTACCGAAAGTGCATCTTCATTGTGAGCGTGGAGGGGAAAGGAGGTGTTTGTAAGCAGAGAGGAGCGTTTTGCAAGGTGAAAGGAGGCAGAGCTGGGCTGAGGGTGCTGGGAGGGTGCTCTGAGCCCTGGGTGGCTGGGCTGGGGTGATGGAAAGCCCACGAGGAAGCCAAAATGAGAGCTGCTGCCTGACCCGTGAAAATGAGGTCATTTCCACACAGCTCCTGAGGAACATTACCTGGGGAAGTGGTTTTAACAGTGTTATCACCAGCACAAGGTACACTGTAGACAGTGGTGTGCTGACATGAAACTGCAATGTTTTGCTTTGATGATCTCTTGTGCATTTTCTTTCTTTTAACCTTTCTGGGGACATGAAGGGGATTAAATGACCCCATTGAGGATATTCTTCAGGGCATGGGGGCACAATGCTTTAACAAGGATGCAGAATGTACCTTTAATACTTTCTTTGATCATTCCCTTGCTCTGTTTTCCTTCATGTGCAGGATTCAGAATTACTCTATGGGTATGGTTTCCAAAAGCACATTGTACTGCAGGGATTAAGTCTACACAGCTCCCCATTATCTGCACCGACTGCTGGCCAGTCTCTTGGGGCAGACCTCATGGGCTTGTTTGTCCTGGCATTGGGAGGCAGAGGAACCCCAGGCTCGGGAAGCTTGTTCACCCGCACCAGCTGGGGTGGAGAGATGCTGTCTGCAACACTGCTGAAATCTTCCCTGCATCATTTGTGCATGGGCATAGATCTCGCTGGGCTTTCTGAAGGATGCAGAGGGAAAAACAGGGTAGCTGGTCTGAAGCAGCAGCAAATGCAGGGTCCATCCTCAGTAGGGAACCAGTCCCAGTGCAGGCCTGATATGGATGGGGGACCCACTGTGCTCCAGGGAATGCATCAAAACCTCTCTGCTCGTCCCACTGTAACTTCTGGATGGGGGACACCGGGAGGATCTCTTTGCTGGGAGCCTTGCTGGCTATGCCTTGTGCAAAGGCACTGACTTCACATCATTAGCCATTCCTCCAGCAAGTCCTCCTGTGTCTGCAGTCCTCCACGTTTTCCAAAGCCTGGAGAGGGCAAGGCAGCCACCACCATGAAGGTGATTAGCTGAAATGCCATGTAGGAGAAGGGACCATTTTATGTCTCTATGGGAAACGGATTAATGTTTTTATTTTATAATCACAAGTGGTTATCAAGCATTGGCACAGGCTGCCCAGAGAAGTGGTGGAGACACTGGAGGTATTTAAAAGGTGGGCAGATGTGGTGCTGAGGGACATGTGTTAGTGATGGGTTTGTCAGTGTTGGCTTAATGGTTGGACTCGATGATCTGAAAGGTCCTTTCCAGCCTGGACAATTCTATGATTCTATGGTACCTCCTTGGTAGCCTTTATAACTGTGATCGTTGAGCAGTGCTACGTTTGATTTCATCTATTCCTCCAGCTGATGACTAATTTAAGTGCCTGTAAGAGATCATCAGGGACTGCCAGAGCTTCCAGAGTCTCACAGAAATAAGCTGGAAGGGATTTCCTAACAATACATTACAACTGTAACCCACCCCATGGGCCTTTTCTGCCCATTTGCTCATTATGTTAATTGATAACGTGCTATCTCAAACATCTCTGACCAATAGTACTTTTAAATAAGTCAGGCATTTCAGTCTGACAGTTTCTGTGTGTGCTATCATGAGCTATCTCATACGTTATTAGTCTTCTTGTTATAAAAGCATCTTTGATGTGTACCTGGTTTGGATGAAAATGATTTTTTTTTTTTTCCCAGAGAATTGGGCTCTTATAGTCTCTAAATGGGAGTGTCCCCACGTGATGTGACAGTGGAACCTCAGGTGGCAGCGATGACCAAGGACCAGATGAGGTCTGGCTTTAAGGACAGTTGGTGTTTTCAACTTGTGGGCAGTGACGATTTCTTGAAAAGTCCAGTCTCTTACTGAGAACTGCTATTTTTCAGAGTAGCCTAAACCAGATGGAATCTAACTCGGTAAATGTGAAAATAAAAAACTCTGAAATATTGTAATGTTTCCTTTGAAGCAAAGTTATTTTAATGAATTCCAATTAGTGGTAAAAAAAAAAAATCATGTTTGTTCAACAGTCCCTATGGTTAACAAGAGATGCAGATGTTTTTTGCACTAATTGTTCTAATCTAAGTGTTTCCCTACTTTGCATTCAGAGTGCACCAGCTCACATTGCCCCATGGTATTTAAATAAGAAAAACTGATTCCATGATGCTTTATTTCACCAAAATGGAGAAATAAAACCTACTGTACTTTGCATTTCAAAGTTATCTGACAAAATTCATAAACTCCTGAATTTAAAAAAAAAAAGACAATGTTTCAAAGATCTTTTGCAACACAGTAACTAAGCCATTCTAATTTATAATTCTGTTTATTGTCAGAAAATGTATTTCACCAAACTCTTCCACTGTCCATAAAAACCTCCTCACCCAAGCCTCTTGTTAAATAATGTCACCAAATAGATTTGTAGCAAAGATAAAGAAAACTCAAGCCTTGTATCTCTTAGTTATTGAACAGTCAATGTAAGTGGTGAAAATGAGCCAGAAATTAAACCACTGTGCTCCAGAAGAAATACCCTAAGCCTCACTAGACACCTTTAGCTGGCTTTCGACAGGAAAATGTTCCCAGGGAAATGTTCCTCTAGTTAAACAAAAATTGTAATGCTGCAAAAACTATCAAACTTGTCAGGAACTTCGTGGTTCTGCTCTTAAAAAAGAAAATATTGACTTTTTTTTTTTTCAGATTGGTGTCAGAAAGTGCTGTCTGGTGGTGCTGAGCCTGCCTCGCAGCTGGCTCTGCTCGGGACCCTCGGGCTTCTGCCCTTCAGCCCCTCGCTTTCATTGTGGATGAACTATGAATGGCATCACGGAGCCCTGCCAACTGTGGGACCTCCTTTTACACTGTTCTTTTATTTAAAATGTTCAACTTGGTATTTCATCTGGGTTTGGTTTCAGTTGTCCTTATAAGCCTGGTTAACTATAAGCTTAACCTGAAACCCGTTCTCCGCTGTAAAGTCATATTGTGATGTGCTGCTGCTGGTAACCAGCATTTCAAAGGAAAAATCTCTCCAATGGCAATTTGGGAGACCTTCATACATGCAGGGTTTATCTTAATGAAGGTATTAAAAACTACTCATTGCTACTCAAGAGAACTCCTGCACTCACCTGACACTGCTCTGTGTCCCCTGGGAAGGGCATTGGGTCACCCTCTGACCCCCCCTCCCCAGTTCCGGGACTCACCTCAGGTGACCCGGTGATCTTTAAGGTCCCTTCCCACTGTAACCACTCTATGATTCTACGATTGTCCCTCCTTGAAATGCTCATTCCATATGTCATTCCTTAAAAAAACTGGCAAAACTCTGGGTAGGATAAAGGAAAGCCACAAACGGGGACAGTGTTCCCGCAAAAGTGCAAAAGTGTTCCGTTTAGGTGGGAAAGTCTGCTCTTTGGTGGTTTAACCAAAATAGCAAATCATAGCTCTGCAAACTAGGGGCATCTCCCAAATGTATTGTTTAGGAAAAAAACTCAAGGTTTTTTACTTTCAGTAAAAGCTTGTGTGCATACATGTGTATGTCCACACATATAAATCCACAATTGCTAGCTATTTTTGTGTAAGTTAATTACACAGATCTCTGCCATTATGTATGGTAGTGTCCTGTGCTGGTTAATCATGTCTTGTCTTTGATCTGCCTGTGATCTTCTGGAGTTACTGCCACGTTCTGTGACCCCTTGTCTTCCCGAGAAGGACATTTCAAGGAGAGCAGATGGGGTTTTGACAGGAGCACTTAAATATGTTGACAACAGTCAGTGTAAATTAAGCATGTGCTTAACTGAGGGCAGCGGGCTATTTGGACCGCTCTCAGTGGGGTTTAACAGCAACTTAAAGTAAACCTTGTGCAGTTCCTCAGCTTATTGTTAGCTCCAGGTACTTCTGGCTTTGGGCTGCAGCCTGGATGTGGTCCCTCACTGAGCAGGATTCAGCCCCCAGCATTTGCCTACTGTGGGAAATTGCTGGGCAGGGTTTCCCAGGGGGGACCTGGCCTTGGTTGGAGGCACACAGATGCCACCAGCAGTGATGTCCAGGTCTTTCTGCTCCGGTCCATGTGGTCTGGGTCTTCTTTAGTGCATAAAGTGCTTTTTCCCAGCTGATTCTTTGCTGTGTTACAACATTGCACGCAGGAAGATGAGGAAAACATCAGAGATTCTCAGGCACTGGGGTGCTTATGCCGTGATTATAAAGCGTAGAGCTACAGTTCAATGCTGCTGTAGGAACATACATGAAATGAACACGGATTCCCACTTTTCCCACTTAGAAACAGACTTCCACTTAAAACCAGCACAGGAAATGTTGCCGTGACTCAACTCCACAGAAAACTCAAACCTTTTTTGAGCCCTGCTCCTGGCGAGCCAGGCTCCTCCTGAGGGATCTGGGCAGGCGAGCTGCCAAGCCTGGAACTGCAGCCACCCAGAGAGAGTTCTTTTTTGCTCCGGCTCATTAGCGAGAAGCAGCTGTGAGTTCATTCAGTATTAATGTCAGCCGTAATGAAAGACACCCACTTGTAGGAAGAGGTGAATTTGGAGAGAGCTCTCTGAAGACGGACTCTGTGCCAAATTGCACCGTATCCGTCAGGGCGGTGGAATTATAACAAGACTCGATTTTGGGTTGGTTTTTTTTTTGTGAAGCCGTAAAGAAATAATGATAAAAGCAGGAAAAAAATGTACATTCTCCTGACTCAGCAGACTCCAGCCATAAGACATGCACTTGACTTGAAATTAATGCAACACATAAAATTAAGAGGACTTTTGCTGGGATGACTTCAAATGTCGAAACGTAACAGAGAGAGAGATGTATGGTGCTGTTCATGCTTGATACAACCTGACTCTGCTGCTGCCTTCAAAATTTTGCCTGAGGGAATATCTGGAAAAAGAACCCTCCTGAAATGAAACTCACTTCATTTATTTTCACTTTTGAAAATATAGGATAAGACTTTACAAATATTTAACCATTTTTCTCCCTTTTAAGAATTGAAAAGGAAACATTAGATCTGCAGTGAGGATATTAATTGCATTACAAAACCAGAAAACACAGAGCCAAAGGAAATGTTTTTTTAATACAAATTACTAATTTTGCAGAAATATACAGGGATGATGCTACTAAATGAAGGGAGGGCAGGAAAGGAGATAACCCCGAAGGTGTCGGCTCTGCCTGCAATGGGGAGGGACTGGATTTACTGCTTATTGCAAAATTCAGATGGAAGCTGCTGATCTTATTTTATAAAAGAGAGAAAAAAATGGCAAAAACATTATCTTCTGATTTTGTTAATGATGGGAAAGAGTGAAGAATGAGGATGGGAGGTTCTATGGCTCTTCTCCCTGCTCCTGCCTGGAGGAAACACCGCTCCTGCAGAGAGTGTTTGACCCACGGGGAGGGATTTTGCAGCATCCCTCCACTCCGCCGGCCTGGTTCTTGTCACAAAAAGCTGCTCCTGTGGCTGAAGTCGAGAGGACAAGGACTTGAGGCTCTTGAAACTGAGCTCCTCCACTGCCTCTGGAGCTCCAGAGAAAGCTGAAGCCGGATGATGCAGGCAGCCAATACCTCTCCTGTGCCTGGAGTTGGGATAAATAATATAATTCTGATGGAAATGTAGCACCATCGGTGTGTTGTGGAGCCACAGCAGAACCTTTACCTGTCCCAGGCAGAACTGCCTGACCAACTGCACACATGGAGCCCAGAGAGCTGAGCAGACGCTGTGGGGGAGAATATAATATAGAGGAAAAGTACCCCCTACCCTGCTGAGGTGGGTTTCCTTGGTTTTTCCTGCCAGTCCAAGGCACGCCGGGGAAGCTGATGGTTGACTAATTATTTATCTCGCCCTGCAGCAGTGATGATGGGCTCTGCAGCATCTCAGGCTTCGTGTTTCTCCATCTTCTGTGTCCTTTCCTGTGCGTTTCACGTGGGCGGGAGATGGAGCTGAAGGCAGATGCCCACAATGCCACCGGAATGGCACATCTCGGGGTTCAGCTTTCACATGCAATAGGCACATCCATGAAGATGGCAGTTACAGAGGCAATCTCTATTTCACTGGGAAACCTCATCTGTTTCCCTGCCTGCCCTCCTAAACTTGCTTTCTTCTCACTTAATTTCATCTTTCTCAAAGTTGACACTTCTCCTCCATGGCACTGGTTTCATTTGCAAAACTTCTGCAAACATCTCAATCAAAATGTGGCTCTCAGCTGTCCCCTCTCTCTGGGTGCTCTCAGCTCCACCAGGCCCTTGTTCACTCTCTTTATTACTGTTAAACCCTGTCTCTCCTAGGGCTTGGGAGCAGTGATGTGGATGGGGAATGGAAGCCAGGGGAGTGCTAGAACAGGATCAGGGGAGCTGATCTTCTCCAGTTGAATAAGAAAGCCCAGGCTCCCCCGATAGACCACCTGCATCTTCAGAGAATCCCAGCATGGTAGAGGTTGGCAGGGACCTCTGGAGACCATCCAGTCCAACCCCCTGCCACAGCAGGGTCACCCAGAGCCGGTCCCACAGGAACATGTTCAGGTGGGGTTTGAATGTCTCCAGAGATAGAGACTCCACCACCTCTCTGGGCAGCCTCTGCCAGGGCTCTGCCACCCTCAAAGTGAAGAAGCTTTTCCTCATGCTGAGATGGAATTTCTAGTGTCCCAGTTTGCATCTGTTGCCCCTTGTCCTGTCACCAGGCTCCACTTGGCAAGGTGCTGTGCCCATGAAGCAAGAGAGGTTCTGTGCCATCTGACATGGGCTTCACCCATGCCTCCTGGTTCTGGCTGGTGGCATCCCCTCCCTGGGATGGAGAGGAGACAGAGGACAACCCAGACTCGTCATGGCCCCTCAGCCACTGGGGATGAAGGGTGCCAGCACCACCTGCTCAGGCTGCCAACCTGTTGAGGTGCAGCATTTAGCACAATAAACCTGGACGCTGAGCTCGGCTCCTTGGTGCTAATGATGCCTCTAGATAATTAAGACAAAGCAGAAAGTTTAAGGGACTGAGACATGTCATCTATTAAAGTTAATAACAGATAGGTAGTTAGGCTCACTGAGCTCCTGCAGGAACCTAAGTCAATTTTTATGCAGAGCAATTTGGGGGAGTTTTATAGATTCTAAAGTAAGTGAGATTGTAAGGGTGGGAAATGAGGAAGATGGCAGATAGGAGATGGGAAAGCAAACAGCTCAGAGCTGATTGGGGCTAAGGAGAGAGAAATCCAATTCTCATTGCAGCTTTAAAACAAACGGATGAAATCAAAATTAAAGCAAGACAGCTGAAATGGCAAATATTAAAAACATATTGTAATGTGAGAGAAGATGCAGTGTTGGTTCTGCTCCAAAGCCGTGCACAAGCCAGTCTGGGGCTTCTCTGCTTCCTTCACTTTGTGTTCTCACCTTCCCCCAACACAATGGGATTATGGCAGTTTTGGGGGGTGCAGGTAAATTCCACTTTCTTGAATTTAGGCAAGATTAGCAGCTTCTGTGCCTGGCCCCACCGCTCCCGCATAGGCCAGTGCTGCTGCCAGCAAGTGCAAAAAACTGATTTTTCACCTTGTCTTTCTCCTCTTTCTGAAGACAAATGCTGGTACTCCCCAGCAAATTGGCACCTTTCGTTCTCATCATGCTGCCGGCATGAGCTGGGAGCGCAGAAAATAATGCTGCTCTGTAAGTGGGAAATATTAAGGTCATGCGTATAATCTCGGTGTCTCTCCCAAACAGCTTTAACCGTGCTGGAAAAACACTCATTTCCAGCAGCTTCACCCCAGGAAGGGGAGAACGTGTGATGTGATGTGCAGAGCAAATAAAGGCACATTTGCTGGTGAGGTGCTGCTGCTTGCCTAACCATGTTGTAGCCCCCGAAGCAGGAGATGGGGGTCAGCGGCTGGGCCAGGAGGAGACCTGGGCAGCCCTTTGCACCTCTGCTGTCAGCAGCCACTGCACTGGCACAGGACAGCAAAGAGTTTTAAAGAGTTTGGGGCTCAAGTACTGTCAGGTTCAAGAAGGAAGAGCAAGTTCTCCCCCTATTACCAGCCGTGGGAATGCAGGAGGGTGAGGGCAGGTGGGTCATGTCCTTCACTGCCCACACCTGGTGACAATCCCACCTCTGAGTGAAAAAGACCTGCAGCCAGAGAGGATAAAAGGGCCGGGGAGGGCTGAGTGAGGGGCTGTTTGAGAGGTGGTGGGTAGATGGTCTGCTCTGCTGTCCTGGTGAGTGGCTCTGGGTGGGTGGGTTTGATTGTATCCTTCAGCACATTGCTGCTTGGCTTTTAATGACCATTTTGTTGCTATTTGAGTTACAGGGGGTTATCATTAGCAAGAGAAGATTGAGACGTGATTTCAGGAAGAAATTTTTCATTCTGAGGGTGGTGAGAGCCTGGCCCAGGTTGCCCAGAGAAGCTGTGGCTGCCCCATCCCTGGAGGGGTTGAAGGCCAGGTTGGAGGGGGCTTGGAGCCACCTGGGCTGGTGGGAGGTGTCCCTGCCCAGGGCAGGGGGTGGCACTGGGGGGGCTTTAAGGTCCCTTCCAACCCAAACCATTCTGTGATTCTATGCTCATCACCATCCATTTCTTCTGCCTCCTCCTGCAGCCTCCCTGCTCCTTGTCACTCTTTCACATGCTGACTGAAATAGTGATGTGACTAAAATTACCCAGTTTTAAGCCTTGCATCATGGTGGTGTCTGATCCTCTTCATAATTGGCAGAGAAAAGTTGGGTTTTTAAACCCTACATGTCGTTTTCCCATGTTTGTCTTTTCTCTCTGAAATGGTCTTGCACAGATTGTGGCTAAGGGGGTGCATGGAATGTTATTTATTCCTTGGTAGATGCTCTTGTGCTGTAATGCTCTGTGCTGGACAAGGACCCTGTCCCTGCTGCTCTGGGGTCTTGTGGTTTGCAGTGTACCCTGTGCTGCCTGTTCCAACACCACTGTGTCATGGCAACACTTAATCTGAATATGGCATTGCATTTACCTTCTGAACAGGTGATGCTTCACCCGCAGCCCTTCTGAGATAAAGAGGGTCTCAACTGTGATGTCCCCTCACAAGTGCTTCTCCATCTCCACTTGATGGGACACCAAACCGCTGGGAGGGACCTTCTGACAGCGGCATCAGGGTGCAAGCAGGTTTTTAGATGAAAATGGTGAAGATAACTATACCTCAAATCTGTGTCTGTGTGAATTTTGGCCACCGAGTAACTGCTGTTTGCTGTTCCTTAGCTTGGGAAAAATGTGGGGTTTTTCTTTTTTTTTTTTAGGTAGAATGATGTTATGAACTCATTAATGTTAACTCAATCCACACATTTTATGCAAATACTGGGTGAATTTATAAACTGTTACTTCTTTTCAATTTAGTATGGGATAGTTATAAATACCTAGGCCAAAAATAGGCTTATTACGAAAGCTGTGTTCTCATTAGGAAATTCAAATGTGCGTTGATTTTGCATATACATATATTAAGCTATCTGGTTTCAAGGATTCCCATGGAGTAAATCATGCATGTGGTTAGACTATGTGGGTCAGGAGTCATGGTGGTGGGGGCAAAACCCCCAGAAGCTCATGTATTAAATTTCGATATTGTTGCTATTATAGGAAATTGGCTACTATTTTGATTGTGCAATGGGCTTCTCATTTTGTTTTGATCTGGTTTTCTATGTGCTGTACCCTTCTCCAATCCCCTCTGTTTTCAGAAGAAGGGGAGAGATGAGGGAATGTCCCTTCTCAGGGGGCATGTTTGAACTTAAAGGAGAAAAAGAAGTTCAAAATGCCTGAGAATTTTCTTCCTACTACTCAAGGTGAAGCACTGACCTCAACGTGCGTAATTATATAGCAAATTATGAGAATAAATGTGGTGAAACACAGTCACTGCAGTTTTCTGGAGAGGTAGCCCACTGCTGGGGGAGAGGAGGTCACCCTGCTGCCTGCCTGGGGAAGGCCAAGGCTGGAAGGAGAAATGTGGGAGTGACACCGTGAGCCATGGGGTTCCTTGGCCTTACTGTTTGTTGGTGACGATGTTGTGTTGAGAAGCAACACAACGGTGGTGCCTTAATAGGCAGCTGGTCGTGGGCTTTGTTGCACCATGGCTGGTGTGAGCCAGGGCTCTCCTGCTGCACAGGTGTTTCTGTCCAGGCTGTGCACAGCAGCTTGGGCCAGAAATAACACACAAAAAAAGGCAAAGTATAAGGGAAAGTTAGACTGGGTCTCTGTGTTCCTATAGCAAGGGTACAGGAGATGATCTAAACCATCTGAGGGTCTCTGAGCATCTGGACATGGAGTAGGGTCAAGGACTGATGTCCCTGACCTATCCCTGGTGTGTGGCCTCCACAGGAAGGGCTGGGAGGAGAGGAGAAGGGCTGTCTGATTTGTCTGCTGGATTTTCTGACAAATCCTTTGCCACAGGAGCAAACAGTCCTTCCCCTGGTCCCCAGGGGAGGGCTCTTGGTCTGTGTGAGGCTGTTGGTGGCTCTCAAGATCCCTGGCTGAGCCTGGGGAGAAGAAAAGCAATAGAAAGTTAAATATTGAATTACAGGCTGACTTAACACAGGCTAGACATGTACTTTTAAGCAAGCCATTTTAGAAACTTTACAACTTTTCCTTGTGAGCAGGCCCTGTGTCTTGCTAGGGATGTGCTGCTGATGAAATGCAGCCACAGCTGGTGTATTAAAAACAATTCTTTTCCTAATAAAACCAAAATAAAAGTTGATGTTTCCTGAGTGAAGCCTTATGTGATGATGTAATAGTCATTCATTTGCAGCTGTCATCATTAATTACGCGTTATCAGATAATTTTATGGTGTGATTTAAGCAGCCAACTGTGAAACACTGCACGAAATGCATTACTAAGAGGAGACCCAAAGGTGAGTTTCATTGGGAATCCCGGTTAGAGGAACAGTGGATTTCATGGTGAAATCTCCTTTCACAGGCTGTAACGAAGGCCTACGTGCCGTGTGCTTGCTTTATTTGCTAGGTAATGTTCTGTCTTCATCGTGGGGTAAAACCAAACACGAGGAAACGCTCATTTAGGAGTGTCATGATGCTGTCGAGGTGAAAAAAAAGTGCATGAGTAAGTGGAGGACTTGAGCACAGAACCCATTAATAACAAGAGAAAGCAGTAGTCGCTGGTGTGCATGAGGCAACATTTGTAATCCTGGAGATCTCGGAGTTAGACAAGTTCTAGAATCACAAATAGTTTTTTTATTGATCCAAGATGTGTTTTCCTGATTCCCTGCTGTCTCACAACGAGAGCATTTCTGTCATTTCTTTCTGTATTTGACAGTTTTATACCTGCTCTTCCCGCAGTCCCTGGCCTGACGTCTCGCATGGGTACAGAGGAGATGCTCCTACCAAGTGAGGGGGCAACAATGAGGCCATTACTTTTTCATTTTCCATGTAATCACCATGATCAACTGGAGCCAGGCATAGGTGGAATTACTACTTAGTGGTATGCATGATTTATATGCAGTAGTAAAATAATACGTATTGATGGATTAATGGTGAGATGTATTTTTAAGAACTGCTAGTCTGCTGCTTTACATAAGAAAAATAACCCATGGATAAATCCATAGGAAGGGGTCTCTGTGAGCTCTCCGTGGGTCTGGGCACACATGGGAGTGGGTTGGCAGCTGCCCCTCAGCTTTCCCACCCTCCAATTCACATTTATAAACCAACAGGCAACAAATCACTCATTTCTGTCCTTCTTCCTTGCTAGTGTTTTGCATAAGGGCATCCTGGTGCTGTCTTGCCTGTTTTTAAATGCATACATCTTTTCTGCTAATTGTCTTTGGGGTATTTTGGTGCAAATTAAATGCCTAAACCCTTTCTCAGGGTCCCTGGAGCACCAGCCCTTTGGCAGAACTCGGTGTCCTGGCGGTAGAAGTTTCCTACTGGAGTTTGCTGTCCTGACTTGCTGAGGATTTATATCAGTGGAGGAAGAAAAAGAAAAAAAAAGCAGAGTCAGGGACTGAACTCACAGAAATCCTGTTGGAACTGACAGTAAATAACTTATATATTCCAGTCATCACTGAAGGAGGACAAGGAGGGGTGTTTCTGCCTGGTAGATCGTGCATCTCAGCTGTGTTGCTTTAAGTTTGGCAACTGCTATTTCTCAAATACTCCATGAACTGGCTATGCCAAAGTTTGTGTAAACCGAAAACGTTACCTCTAATAATCCGTATCTCATTAGCAGCATGAACACACCTAAATCCTTGCTTTTCAGAGAGATGTAATGTGCAATCCCAAACGATAAAACATTGGACTCAGCAAGCTGTTCTCTGCCTGACAACCAGGTAGTGATTAACTTAAATGATGCCTTACGCAGAGCATTTCAGTGTCTAATGAACTTCTGGGTAATACTGATTGCAATCAGTTCTGTCCAAAACTCAAAAAATGATGGCTTTTTTTTTTCTTTTGCAAAACAATTCGGAGACTTTAAGCATACATCTTCTGCCAACTTTCCAATGAATATTAATCTACTCATAATAAACTGTCTTATGAATAATTCCAGCTCTTCAGAATGAGTGAATTTAAGACATTGCAAAGTTAAATGAACCATTAGTGATGTATCTCTTGTAAATATTGCCAATTATTGGATGTTGGTTCAGAGTTTTGTTGCGTTATTTTATTCCTTCATTTATGAACATGTTACAAAGAATCTTTAATTTTTGTTCCTTATCTATGTTTTTCTTATCTCTATTGAAAAATAGGATGGATTTATGTTGGATTACAATGGTGATGGCCTGTTGCTCAGCAGGAAAAAGACTGGAATGTTACCCTCCAGTGAAGAAGAGAAAGCAGGAAATGAAGTAACTTGATAAAATGAGGGCTAAGGAAGCCTGAATTAAGGTTTTGGATCTTAGATTACCTTTCTTACCCAGGGCAAGACTTTCAGCCTATCTCAGCTCCCCATGTTATAAACCCAGGATGATATTCCCTATTTTGTTTTAAAATCCTGGTCTTGATGAGAATACTTGTGCACCTCTCTGCATGAGTGTGCTCCTTACCTCAGGGTACTGAGTTCTGTTACCTGATTTTTAATAAAAATAACAATAGTAACAATAACAGAAAGTAAGCAAAGCTTAAGCAAACTCAGTTTAGATAAGTAAAAAATATAAACTAAATGAAAGCTTTCTCAGCTGTTTCCTCAGATTATGAATTTATTGCAGTGCCCCTTTCTTCCAGACCTACTTTCTGTCTCTCCTTGTGGTGGGTGCCATTAACTGTTCTTTCTGCAAAAACCCAGGACCCCAAAAAAGTGGCAGGGGGTGGGGAGGAGGGCCCCAAACTGCATGGGGGCATGCGTACTTAACCATGCTCTAGTTAGTCCCTGATTTCTGTGAGGCGTCTGCCTTTAGAAGGCGTCATTTGGTTATTGTGGTGGCAAATATCATGCAAAGGCAGCCAACCAGCAGTGTGCCAAGACTTGAGAAGAAATATGTTTTTTTCACAGCTACTGGTATATAAAGCTCAGGACGCAAGGGTAGATGAGTGAGTGTTGGCTCCACTGGCTCACCTACAACTGAGGGTGAAAGAGTTCCCAAGAACCAGAGGAATTGGAAGGAAAAAGAGCACAGGGCTCTTTCCAGAGTGATGGCCCGTCTTGCATGGGGTCTTTGTGTCCTTCAGCTTGACCATTATGAATAGCCCTGATGTGGCTCCCACCTCCATATGCTCTTCAGGCCCTGCCTGTCCTGCTGAGAAAGCAGTGCACACCCAAAGAAAAGGAGGAAATCAGTCCACCGAAGTCTTCAAAGCAATTCTCTAATTCTAAACAAATCAATGTTATCTTAATAACATGCTATTTTCCTGTTGTTCTCTTATTTTCAAATGTGAGTTATGCATTTCTGTAGCATCAAATAGGCAAGAGGAAGATTTGCCTTTGGAATTCAGAATAATAGTCATACCATGTGAGCTTAATTATTAATCGCTAAAACTGGAGTGAAAAATTTCTTAAACTGCTTCCTGAGAAATAAAAGGTCTAGTAAACTGTGGAAAAAGCAATTTTAAAGAAAATGTTTATAGCAGTTAGATGATTTATTCCCTAGAAACCTCCCTCAGCTTGACTTTTTGGAAGCTCTAAGTAAAAAAAAATAAATTACTACTTTAAGAAATGTAAGATTTTAAAGTAGACAATAAAGCCATAATGACAGTGGCCTACTTCAATCTGCAGTTTAAAGCATATTAAATAACTAGACTCTCTGTGTGTAAAGCTTTTAAAGCTGTTGTTATGCCTGATTAAAGGAATATCTTCATAATTGCTGAAATTCATCCATTTATTTTGTTGAAGAATGTAACTTACATGTGGAGAAGCAAACGGAGAAGAAAATGCTCTGGTATTGGTTTGTATCATTTAACCCAGCGATGGGAGTGAGTTTCCCTTGAGCAAGCACGGCTCAGGAATGGTGCTTTCTCAGCAAGTTACCGCCTTCTTTTTTCCCCACGGAGCCAGTGCCCAGGCTCTGGTACTCGCCCAACTGGTGATTCCTCAGTGTGGAGGCTTCATCAGACTCATCAAGCTGAAAACCTTAGACTAATTAGAAGTTGGCTGTACGGCAGGCTTAAATCCATTTCCTCTGAGAAATGAGGTGAGACACGAATCTCCTGGCTTCCAAACCTTGAATGGTTAAAGAATTTAGCTATTTCTAAAAAAAATATGCAAGCTGTACAGAGACAGATAAGGTTTACTTATGAATAACATTACCCTATAATTCTCATCTGACACTCTTCTCCTTTCTCTGCCATTGCTACAAAGATGGCAAAGTAGATAATAGAGCCATTTGTAAATTAAACAAAATGGTTTTTATAAATTACTTTAACATTTCAATTTGTTTCTCTCTTTTCTGCTTTGGGCTAATTTGGACTTGACTGTTTTTTACCTTCATTCCTGGTGGCCCATCTCTCAGTTCCGTGCCTGTTCCTTGCCAATTCCTGCTAGAGAGCCCCTGAGTGCCCTGGGGCATTGAGCTGGGCATCACTGCATTTCCTTGTGTCACGTAACTGCATCCTTGTGTCACACAACTGACTCTATCCAATGGTCCTGTTTCTATTTTAATTTGGATGAAACTTACTCTCCACATCAATTCTGTGTGAAGTATTGAGGCTGAGATAGTTGGGGGGTTCAGCCTGGAGAAGAGAAGGCTCCGGGGAGACCTTAGAGCCCCTTCCAGTCCCTCAAGGGGCTCCAGGAAAGCTGGGGAGGGACTCTTGATGAGGGAGGGGAGCCATGTGGAGGAGGGGGAAGGGTTTGATACTGAAAGAGGGAGATGGAGCTGAGATGTGGGGAAGAAGTTCTTTGGTGTGAGGGTGGTGAGAGCCTGGCCCAGGTTGTCCTGAGAAGCTGTGGCTGCCCCATCCCTGGAGGGGTTCAAGGCCAGGTTGGAGGGGGCTTGGAGCCACCTGGTGTGGTGGGAGGTGTCCCTACCCAGGGCTTCAAGGTCCATTCCAACTTAAACCATTCCACAATTCTGTGGTCTCAATGCTGCTCTGGTATCACTCTGTTCTAAAGACTCGTAGCGGTCCTTTCCCTTGAGGGGAGCTGGCGCTGAGGGCAGATGACTTTTGCCATGATGTGGTGGTTGGGGTTAGACTGGCCAATGGTGATGTGCTGGATGGCTCTTCTCTGCATCTCCAGATGGTGGGGATTTGGGCAATTGCAGCCTGAAAGTGTTGACTTCTTCATCTCCATTTGGAGATCAATAGTTCTGTTCTCTGCAGGAGGCAGCAGCCGATTTCCTTCCCGCTGCTTCTGAACCTTCAGGTTCTCATTCAATCTGCAGGAGAGTGTATGAGGGGAAGACGCCCACCAGTCTGTACTTGCAGGGAAACCAGCCATGCTTTGCTGGAGGAACCCTCTGCTTGGGAGAAGCATTTCATAAAAGGTTGCAACTCCAATAAAATCTGTACAAAGCAAAATACTTCCAGCAAAGCTCTGGCCATTTCATGGCCAGAGAGTGTACATCCATCCTCCCCACATGCATGTGGATGGGAAGAAACAAACCTGGAGCTGGTTTGTCAAGGTCATTATTCAACTTTGTTCTGTTATAGAAAATTAATTAACCTATTATCAGGGACTCAGCAGCAGCAGGTTGCCATGTGGTTCTCATGCGTGTGGGTGTAGTCCTGAAGGTTTTCTGGATCTTTTAATTACTAGTCATGAGTGCAGCAAAGCCTTGTTGGAGATATATGCCTTTGGAGGAAAGAATTAATACTATCTGGATGGGAGACTGTGGGGAGTATTTCCAGCCAGGTGCCTGGAGGCAAACCTGCTTGAAATAGTCTCTGTGAGAAATTAAATCAGAAGGAACAATTCCATGGGCTTGAATCAACACTACAACAGCAGTGGGGCTATATACATTATGCTTTTAATTTTAACAATCTTATCAAACCTGGGTACCACAGGGAAGGTTTCAGAGGGCCTTTAGCATTGCCAGTATTTTTTTTCTCCACTAAAAGTGTCCTTTCATGTGTTCCCTTCTATGGAAAGAACCCTTCCTGTTTTTACTTGGCTAATCTGGTTTCTTATACAGATTTCAAAGGTTTATTGCTTAAGAACAGAAAGCATCTCATCCATGCACAAGCTGTGTTATGTTCCTCAACTATCACTGAAACACAATCAGGAAAAAAAATTCCTTAATAATTAATAACTCCATTGGAAGCTGCCTGTGCAGCATCACCCAGGACAGGCTGTCACGCTCTTCAGTAGCTTGGGCCTGTTAAGTGAGACAAAGGTTAAGGTCCGTGAGGGGTTTCTTGGCCAAGAAATGCAGCATCTGGTCCATAATCCTTATTTATATATTTTTTTAATATAGAATGAAAAAAAAAAAATCTAACAAACTTTCATGTGTGGCTGCCCAGGTGCTTCCAGTGCATCGCCTGGTTTAAGACAAACCCAAAGCTCTGCAAATGTCTGAATCTGAATTTATTCAACTTGTCAGAGGAACCTCAGTCTCCATCCCACTCTTGATGTACAGCTCTTGCTCCATTTGGTGGGAAAATAAATAATTTCGTATATTTTGGGACATAATATTTCCTCAACAAAATGGCATGTAAACACTTGGGGTTTCTCTTTATTTGGTAATCAAAGGACTGAACAGTGTAAATATTTCTCCTACCCACCAGCTCTGGGTTCTGGCAGCCACATGGTTATTTTAGGCTGAGACTTTCCAAAAGCTGATCCTGCAAAGAGACGTGGATGAGAGGGGAAATGGGACATAGTGAGACAAAGGTGTTCACAGCTTTTGGCGTGGGTTGGGGAAAGAGGCTGATTGGAGCAGCAGTGCCAATAAATGGCTGATTTTGGACCTTTCAGTGTCAGAATAAAAATCCAGCACTTAATTCTGCCCTGAAGTGGAAAAATACCCTCAGCATTATCAATATTTTGTCCATAGCTTTGAACAAAAACACTGAAAGCAGCAGCATCAAGTAATAATAGTCCTTCCCTACAATCACCAGCAGATTACTGGTTAGAGCAGTGTTTATTACCCGTGATCTTACCTCTGATGTAGTTTCTGGCAAACCTTAAATGTTACACAGAATGTTAAAACTGGGGATTTTGAGCAGCATTTGCTGTGCACTCCCTCCTCCTCCCCCCCAAAAAAAACCCCAAAAACAAAACAAAACAAAAAAAAACCCAACAAACCCCAGCCAGCTTTTTTCTTTTGTGACAATCTTTAGATCACGTTTGTACAATTGCAGGTAGAAGTTTCTGCACATGGTTTTTATTCTGAAGACAGACATTAGTTAAAAAAAAAAAAGCTAATAGCCTGTAATAACTCATAATGTCAATTCCTAAATTGTGTTTCTGTGGTGCTGAGATTGACACTGAGATTACAGAAATGCTTTCCTCCAGGATCTGAAAGACCTGCGTATTTTATTTTGTTGATGAAGACAAATTCTTCAAATGTTCAGTTGCATTAGGTTAATGTCTGGGTGTGTTTCCTTAGGAAGATGATGATAAATTAAATTGGCTGGTGTTTGGTGTACACGTGTGCAGTTGCTCAGTGCAAGCTTTCAGGAAAATGTGTAGAAATTATCTACCTGTAAAGATATTCTATCTGTAATAGTTGACATCATGAGTGGCTGCCATCCCGACTGCTGACTTTTCTCCCACCCCAAGTTCAGTTATGGGATTTTGAGCTTTTTTCCTAGGGCTACTTTTGCTTTCTGTGCAGAATTTTAGCTGATTTTCAACGTTCAGCTGAAGTATTTGGTAAAAATAGAGTTCTACCAAGTCTTGGTTTAATCATGTAAGAAACATTCATATGCGAGATGCTTTAAAACTTGATTTTCTTATAACTGAGTTTCTTTGAGCTCTCTTTCTTGTTGTTATTTTCTTTCCTTCATCATTTCACTGGTCTCACTTGTTTTTAAGCATCTACCTTTCTTGCACCTTGGTTTTATTCATCCTTCTTCCCATTTCTTATCATTCTTCTTGATAGTCTTTCATCAGTCTGTTCTCCCTGCTTTTTCTTAACTTTGTTTTCATTTCCTTTTAACGTTATTTTCTTGGTATTACTTTCTTACATGTTTTAAAAAGCCCTGATAGGTGCCAGGAGGGAGGGAGGTAGTTCTCTCTGTCTGGAAAGCTGATTTCTGTTGCTAGCCTTCAATTCACAATTCCTTAAATCAAATCCAGATTTTGGTCCTGCATGAAAATGGTTAGATTGATATCTTAACCTGACTGGGAAGGTGATGACCTTCAGCCCGTTTACTTCTTGTTGGGTTAGTTACAAGAGGGAAGGGTGAACCTGGTGATGCTCATCTGCACCCATCAAGTGCTGGTTGGATGTTGATGGAAAGTTTTGTGCTCATCTCATCTCATCTCTCTAACTCCGTACTGCTATCAAAAGAGAGAGAAGCGGGGGAATGTATTTGACTCAAGATAATGTCTAACCTTCCTGCAAATGCAGCCTGACCATCTATGGAAGAAATATGATCTATTTAGTTTAATATTTCAGACTTCTTCAGTTTCAACTAGCACAGCAGTAATGAATCACTGACCCTAGAAAAATATCACTGATTTGATTAATTAAAAGAACTCTTCAGAAAGGAAACTTTCAAAGGTTGGAAATAATGATGGTTTTAGTTGTAATTTTAGTTGTCCTTGCATTAACTGGAATCCTAGGAGAAATTCTGCCATGATTTTTATGGGAATTACTTTCCAGTTGGTGCTGTGTAACTTCTGATTAGGCCACCTCTAGCAGAAATAGTGTCATACACAAGCCAGAAAGGAAATTCAAAGGAAGTAGGTTTCATTTTACTGAGCTGGAATTTCTCATTAAAATTAACTTTTTAAATTTAGAAAGCATAGTATCTACCCAAGACAGATAATGTATGCCTGCCCTTTTATTCATGAAGATAGTGTTAAATCATATTTCACTATTTTCAATGAGAGCTGTCACACACTGATACTTTTACTGGTTTTATCCTTCAACAAACCAACGGCACAGCAGTGAAGGAATGGCACATTCTTCAGTTCCCTGCCAGGAGTAAAGAAAACTGGGAAAATTTCTGTGGAATTACAGGGAAAAAAACCCCAAACCCAAAACTGTTATCCCAACCTTTTCCTGCTGCCATGCTCCCTTGCTCTGATGTTCTTCTCTCCCCTCCCATCCCTGCATTTCATGACTTGGTTTTCCCTCACACTTTTTCCTCTGGACCTGAATTGTTCTGCAGACAATTTCTTATCGTTGTGTTGCCACAGAAAGCAGTGGTGACAAGCAAACATCTTTCAAAGCTCTACGGGCTGTTACTTACCCTTTTATCAAGATTGCTGCTTTGAAAGTGATCTTTATTTCTTTTTTTTTTTTTTTTCCTAGTAGACCAAAGCAGAATTTCAAAGAAGCTGTTGTGAAATGCAGGTAATGCTCTGGCAGTGGGAAGTCCCCCAGTCTCCATTGCCTTCATGCTGGAGACATCTTGTTGAGACCTGGGAAGTGATTCCCAGTGTCCTTCGAGAAATGGGGGGCTGATGGCAGGTGATGGGCTCCAGATAAGCTCTCTTTGGGTCCAAACAAGAGGTGAAACACCAGGAACGGTGTCAGGAATGCTAGCCAACTGCTTGGATTTAGTTGCCCTTTATGAGAGCTGGAGAACCACTAGACTTGAATGGGGCTTGATCATCCCAGTGGTACAAGCCAGGAAGGGACGAGCTGACCACCACCGTAACTGGGTGTGGGGACTATTCCCATGGCAAATCCTGAGTGCTGGCATCTGCCTGATACAGCTCATGAGGCACACAAATGATTTTGAGTTTACTGAACCTATAGATTTCATGAGACCCGTAAGTTCACTTAATGAATTCAGTTTTCCAGAAATTAGGTGGGTGTCCATTCTTATAATGTGCCAGAGAGAAAAGCAGCTTTCATTTTCATTTCCTTTAGGAATGGACATATTCTGCACTAAGTGAGAATTCGATCTGAAAACAATTTACAGTATTATCTTTGCATGATGTAATGTTATTACATGTTAATTAAATTAATTGAAATATGTTAACTGATGATTAGTCAAATGCACTTTAATTGGATAGGCGGCATTATGGCACTGGGAATAAAGTGAGACACATCTTACCACTCTCTCCTACCTTTGGATGGGCTACGTATGCAGTAAACAGGCTTTGCATTTTACGTTGCTGAACTTTACATGAGCAGTTTTCTGTCTATTGTGCCTCTGGGATATCCTTTGATCCGTGCTGCTTCTGTTTTATTGGATTAAAACCACTTTAATAACTGCAGAAAGCTGTGTTTGGATTAAGGAGGAAAATTAATGCTATGAGGAAGGAAATGATGAGGCTGATCCTACGCTTTGCTCCCCTGATTCCGGATTCCTTGCATGACCAAAATCTGTCAGTGTGTGGGACTGGCTGAAATGGGCGTTTCTGAGTTCTGTTGACTGTCACGTGTCCGTCAGGGAAAGGAAACGCTTACTGCCCTTTCCTTAAACTTCTGCAGAAATTTGACATTTGCAGTTGCGTGTGGGCAAGGGAGGTGTCCGTGCCCAGGGTAGGGGCAGGGAACTGGATGGTGCCTTCCAACCCCAACCATTCCATGATTCTCACTTCCCTCAGAGACTTGCCCCTTGGCTCTTGCAGAGAAGCTTCAAACAGGGCTCAGGCACACGGGGCCAGTCTGTAGGGCTGCAGCACTTAGAGAGCCACATTTTCCTGTTTATTCTCATAACTGCGTCAGAAGATCTGCTTTAGTTTGGATTATATCTGTGAGTTGAGAGCTGAAATCCTCACCCACAGCCTGCGAGGTGATGCTGATGTTGCTGCTGATCAAGTTTGCAACCCAGATGATGGGTAGAGAGTTTGGGAAGAGAGGGAGGACGTGGATTCATTCAAAGGCAGGGCTTCACTTGAATTTAGGAGGAACATTCAGCTCCTGGAGAAGTCTGTGTGTCCTCACAGAGGCAATGCCAGTGCTCTCTCTCTTTCCCTTCCTTATTCTCGCACTAGATCAAGTCATAAGCTTCTTCCTTCTCCTTAAACTCTCTCTAATGTATCTCAAGGTCTGGGCTTGACTGCAGGCAAGTTTGCTGTTTGACAAATGCACTTAAAAGCCTCACTGCTTAAAAAAGAGAAGGTCAAGGGTTTCCCAGCCCAGTAGCACACTCGGGGAGGCTCCATAAATATTGCTGCTAATACTCCAAGTGCGACGGCACTCATCAGCACCCTTCATTTGGGCATTAGCCCCGCAGCTGGGGAGCAGTGCTCTACCTGAATGCCACGGCTTGGAAATTTCCTCTGATTGCTGGAGTAAGTGGTGCATAGGAAAGAAAGCTGCCTAATGACAGGGCCCTGATATGAGGGATCTGGAGATTAATCAGGCACATCTTTTTTTTTTTTTTTTTTTCTCTGTAGGAAACAGCCAATTGCTTTAAAATTAATGGCTTGGAAAACTTTCTACTAGAAAAAAAAAAAAAAAAACCCAACCCACATCTTGATGGATTTGCTTGGCCTCGTGGGAAATCCTGCTTGGCTCCCTCCCGAGGGTTGGCACTTGCCAACACCCACTTTGGGAAGTCCTGGGAAGTCCCAGGTCTCCCCTTGCAGCCCCGATCGCTGCTACAAAGCAGGGAGTGAAGAGAGAGTATTTTAGGGTTTTTTTTTTAAGCCTGCTATTATTGGTATTCAACAAACAATAATAACGTAATCACAGCAATCAAATCTTCAAGCACTGTCAAATTGTTTCTGGAAGATGAAAGCATTAAATGTTCTGTGCTTCTGGCAGGTTTTTTGCTACAGAAACTGAACAAAGTGGAGAGTTTGATAACGCATTAATGTTATCTGTTTTAAGCAGAGCTGTGTGAAATGCCAGGTTTCCCTGCCACGGGGATTGGTGGGGATTTGGTTGCCATTTGGCATGAGTGGGTTTTTGCTCCCAGTTCTCATAATTTCTCATCGCGCCCAGCTCTTACACAAAGCCCTGTCTCTCCCAGACGTGCAGCATCTCAGCTGATCTCCTGGTCCCAGGGGGCCTGGGCTTTGTGATGGACCAGGCAGCTGAAAAAACTGCCCCTCACCATTAACATCTCAGAGGGGGATTTGAGGAACCAAACCCAGCTGTGCTTAAATGTTTGGGTGTCTGTAAAAATCCCCAAGAATGAAAAAGAGACAGTTAAAAGGCTTTCATCATTTATTTGTCCATACTGATAAATACAAGACTTCCCGTCTTTTCTAAGAGGTATAATGTGGAGAAAGGGGAGGTGAAAAGAAAACAATGCCTCGGGGGTGCAGTGTGAGCTGGGATGTGCTCTGGACTGGGCTACTGGGGTTCAAGATAAGAGGAGAGGCTGAAACACTCATGGGATCATGGAGAGGGACAGCTTTTCTGCTTGTACCAAAGGAAAAATAATTGGCAGATTCAAAGTAAAATAAGAAAGCAATGTGAAAGAGAAACAGCAAAATTCAGAGAGATTGCAGAAGAGTGTAAAAATAGTACTGACATTTTGAGAAATATTTCAGAGATATGGGTAACTGAGAGGTTTTTTTGAAGTGCTATGATATGAAATACCTACCTCTCAGTTCCGACTGCTCAGATGAGTAGGGGCTGGTCCAATACCAAAGTGGCATCACTTGGTGATGCGGGACAGACACGCCTGTGCTGTATCTCCTGTGGATGGAGAGAGGTGCCACCGCTTGTCCCCGCACTAGGGACCTCCAGGAGGCTGCCTGTTGACCTAGGCAGTGGGGCCAGTGGCTAGTGGGCAATCTCTGGTCCAGCCCCTGGCAGGGAGGGCTCTGGCTCCCCAGTGGTGTTGGCTCATGTTGGGTGCAGTCTGAAGGGTGACACTCATGGCTGTGAGGGGAGGCAGTAATTCCATTTACTTATTTTAATTTTTTAGTGAAAGAGCTGTTTCATTTACCTCCGAGAAAACCTTCACCTTTGGCAAGTGGCAGCCAATATTGGAAAGACTGTACATTCCCCACCTGCTGACAACCTTTTGGAGTTCTGCTAGCTCACTACCATAAATATGGAAGGATTTTTAATGGGAGAGTTTAAGAGAAGGCAGGCAACAAATTTAATCATGTTATTAACTAAGTGGATAAGCAACTCTTTAGGAATGGCATTAAATTCTTGTTGCCTGCTAACTGTATTATGAAAAAGGTTGGCCATATTCCTTAGAAATGCTTGTACTTGGGATTTTTTTCTTTAGAAAGCTGCTGGGGAATCCAGTTCATTTCTTTCCACTAAGTCCTCCTCTATCCCAGCATGGTCTAACAGGGATGAATAATTTTCTCTGAAAAACCCCATGGAGAACTCAAGAAGGGCTTAAAAAATACCCAAAACCCAACAACCAAACCCCAAACACATAAAAGACTGTGAAGAGCTCAGGGACGCTCCTCCCCACTTTTACTGGGGTCACAAGAAGAGACACAGAGAACTCAATTACCAAGAAGAGATACCGTGGAAGATGTAATTGCCATCTACCAGCAGGACCCTCTCAAATGGATTACTTTTTCCCTTCAGGAGCTTGCTTCTGAGTTGAGCTTTGCTTTCATTAAAGTATTCTTTCAATTTTCGTCAGTTCGAAAATATCCAAAAAAGAACTTTAGAGCTTTTCCCCCTCCCTAGTAGAATAGCACTACCAGCAGTTGCTTGGGCTATTTTTAAATTAAGCAGCATGGAGGAATTTTCTAATAAGAAGAGAGGATTTCAGTCATTATTACTCTCCGTTAAAGCCCAAGCCCGAAGCAGACCATTTTTCCCACCTCTTGCTAGAAGAAAGGCACAGGTCTGGTGTTGTGCCAGGCACTGGATTCTTTTTTTGGGGTTGTTTTGCAATGTAAGATGTTTTACTCCTGTCTTAAATTGGCAATCTTCAAGGTGTCTGGAGAATTAAACTGCTTTATAAGCTTGATCATAAGTCTTTACTGAGCAGTAATAGTAATATATTTATTTTTAATGAGCAATACTAAGATGGCTAGATGTGTATTCCTTCCAAAATCCGGCGTTAACTGATTTTTCTAAAACTGCTTAGAAACTCTCCTCTCTGTCCCTGTCTCTCTTTCCATCTTCTTATAAAAAATCAAGTTCATATCAATTTGTACGTTAAAAATAACCATTCCTTTTCCTACAGGAGATGAAATTAATAATTTCAAATTCTGTCTCAGTGACTTTTTAGTATTTATTTCTTTAAAATGTATTTGAACGTTTTCTAAGGGGTAATCTTATAAAAATGAAGTTAGGGAAGAGCTGTTATGGGTGGATGAAATAACAAGGAACATTATTACTTGAATGAAAATAAGTGATTTGGATGCGATAATGACTGGTTTAATGATAATGATTAGCCAGAAATACTTTGGGCCAAGACATCTATTTAATTATTTTTTTTTTAGGTAAGCTGGATGCGTATTTATAATTTGCAAGGTACACCTGGCACAGCAGAAGTAAGTGTTCAGAAGCAAAGTAATAGACTTCTGTGATACTACTACCAAGAGTTCAGAAACAAAAGCATGTGTGCTCCAAGGGCGGGAGAAAGGATGTCACAGCAGGTTTCTGGTTGTTTTCTCTTTTTTAAGGACTCTGATCAGGTCTATCAATGAGAGGGGCAAAAAATTTAGATGATTTTATGGAAGATCGTCTAATTGTATGAATAAACAAACCCAAAATATCCACTTGTGACCATAACTAGTGCTAAAATCATTATTGGTGTGTGGGCTTGAGATGAGAGCCTATGGTGATTTTTTTAGTTGTATTAAGGGGTCCTTTTTCCCCTGAACATATTAAAGCAGATAAGAAAAAATGAATGGAGAGGAAGAGAAGTCCAGCAGGTAGCCCTTGCAGGAGGTACCACTGGGTACAGTGGTAGTCTATGGGGCTCCAAGGGCGTATGATAGGATTCCAGTTCTGCTGCCTACCACCAGACCAAAGCACCATGTTGCTTGGTCCTTTAGTCTTGCAAGGTCAGGTTAAACAGCACATGATTTTTGTCCTTTTGCATGGCTGAAATTCAGCTGCTGTGAGCTCACCTTGTGAGCGGCAGAAGCTGTTTTGTTGTGAGATCTTCCCAGCCTGGATCTGGGCCTTGGTTAGGAGATGTCCCTGGTGTCCCTGAGGGTGACCTCAGACATGCTCGTGTTCAGTTCCTCTTGCAACACCCCACGTCTCTGGAGCGGTTTTGCTTCTCTCTGCCCCTGACAGCTGACTTTTGGCATCCGCAATGAACCCTTCTGCAAAAGAAGCCAAGTGAGGAAGGTTCTTGGTGTCAGCTCATAGCCCGTAGGAAAACTCATTAAGAGATGAGCCGCTCCACAGAGTGTTCTGAAAAAATAAAAGTTCTGGCACAAGGAAGATTATTATTCAACAAAACGATTTCTTCAAGCAGCAAACAAAACACAAATTGAGCTTGTGACGTGAATGACATATTGTGAAGAAGCATCAGTTGGGAATATCGACTTAAAAGAGCAAGTGCATCTGCCCCGGCCACGGGAGTGTGGGCTCTTTGTGGAGCCCTCCTTCTCCAGTTCACAGCGGGGATCAGAGGGAGTCTCTGGCAATGAGGGGAAGAAGGCAAGAGAGAAAATAATGCTTGCTTCTGCCCTCTGGTATTTCCTTTTAATACCGGAGGTGTTGTCCTCTTCAGCTGAGCAAAACATAAATAAGTTATGATGCTGGTAATGCTCAACCCAAAGACAGAAATGTGCAGCTTGGAGATCTCTGGAGAGAAGACAGCATGCATTTACCGACTGTGGACAGAGATAAAATCAGTCCTTGAAGGTTTGGGATTTTTGTGGGGTTTTTTTTATTGACCAAAGTGTCAGGAAAATAAAGAGAGAAGATGAATTCCAAAGGCTAGATTAAAAACAACAGCAATGAATGAATGCAAAATGTATTTTAAAATTTTGAAATCAGTGAAATCAGCCTAAGCACCTCAGAGGAAGAAAAACAGACCTGAAAACCGAAGTTAAAACCAGCCTGAGCAAACCTCTGAGTCCGGAAAGGAGAGGGGAGGCTGCCTGGCAGGGGCCCAGAGAAATATGGCAATGCTGGGGTACGGGATGGTCTTCTACAGCCTGATCCTGAGTGATGGGAGAATTGTTTTGTATTTGCTGCTCAAGTCAATGTTGTGTACTGGGATGATGCACCACTAGAAACTGCAAGCAAAAGTGTACAAGTAATTACTTATTTTTAATTTTTTTTTTTGGTGGTTATTTGCCTATTAAAACAACCTGGAAACCAGGTAAAGAAGAAACAACAGAACTAATCCACCACTTTCCACAGCCTTTCCCAGTCTTACCCTTTGGACTTTCTCTCCTTAATGGTTTTGGAGATAAATATGTGGTCTGCTACACTGCTTCACCACTGAATCCAGAATAATAGTGATGATATTTAAGAGAAATAATCTGGAAAAAGAAATAATTAGGTAACAAAAGTATATTAAAATTACTACCATGTGGATGAAGCTCATAAAAATGAAATTGCACGGCTGATAAAGTGAAGTTTTAAACTTGCAATGAGCTTTAACATAATGGTGTTAACATGGGGAGGTGAAACACCTAATTAAGAAGCTAAGAGCACGTATTTGTACCTCGCAATGATGTGCACAAAGCAGAGGTAGAAGCGATTTTCCACTTTCTACGGAGACCAAAGTGCCCACGACTCGCCCTCCCTCCCCTCGTGTGTTTTAAATAACCTGAGCTCAGTGTAACCAACTGTCTCCTGAGGCTGCCTTTGCAACAAGCCCTTCTCAGCCATTTGTGAAAATAGCGTGTGGGCTGATGATAATTAGGTGCCTCAGGAAAAGTCTGTCCTTGGCAGGAAATGTTGCTGTTCTCCTCCCCAACGGGTTTGGTGCCTGTTGTCTACAGCAGTGGGGTGGTGGGTGGGCGCAGCACCTTGCAAACCCTCCCACTCGGCATCCAGAACATTCCTGTGGGGCATCGTGTCTGCAGCCAGAAGCCTCCTCCATGCCTGGTGAAGGACGTGACCACCCTCTGATGGACCAGCAGTTGCTGTGGGCGCTGGAAGCAGCAGCTCTGAGACAGAAAATTGCATCCTGTGGGCAGTTTTGAAGACTTTCTTCAAGACACGGTTTGATGAATGACTGTTTCCAGCCCACCACAAAACTGACCGTGCTTTTTGTTGTTCTCCAATGTTACCTGCATTTCAGAGCTGTTCCTGTTGCTCCTCTCACTGCTGAGGTCCACTGCTGAGTTCTGATAAAGCGGGTCTCGGAAAGGACTTGTGACTATCAGATAAGCTGTGGGGTTGTTCTGCTGTCTGATGTCAAGCCTTCTCTGGAAAAACTGAGCTTTTCTAAACTGGAGGTTAAGCAGTAACCAATGTTTTAGGTCTGTAAGAACTGATAAGAAGAATTCTCTTCTTCACACTTCTGTGCATACCACAGTGTTAAAATGCTGAGTGGTCTATGGCAGTGAGAAGAGGAAAATTATTTATCTCTCCAGTATGAAACGCAATTAACTTCTTTTTGAGAGCAAATAAAAAGTTACTGAGTACATGACAGAGTGTTTTGCTGGACCGTGGTACCTTCTGCCAGCCCTGTCGGTGCTATGGAGCATGTGGATTTGATTACTGCTCTTCACCTTTTATTGATGAACTAGCTACTAGTGGGCACCAAGAAAACATGAATCTTTATGCTATAAACCCTACTGTTTTTCCAGTCTTTCCACAAGGGAGCTCATCTGACTACCCATCAAGTGTGTCTTTAGAGCAGTAGGTAGATGTGAGATGGCACCATCTGTTGTTTGTTGTTTTGGAATCCACAGCTTTTTGACTAGCGAGATGTTTTGAGCTTATCACATACATATTTTGCTGAAATTCAGGAAACAGTTAATTTCTAAGCTAGTTATTGAGAGTGAATTCATTGATCCCACTTCACTGAGAACCTGGTATGCTCAAAATTTCTTCTTGGGTACCTGAGGTACCCGAAATGTGCATGAGACTTGGGGATGCAGAGAGCCAGGTCTCCAGGCTTTCAGTGATGGCTGAAGAATGTAAATTGGGAAAGCATCCACCTTCTAAAAAGTTAAAAATAAAAGACTCCTACTGATTCTCTTTTGGGGTGTACCATCTGAGATCCAGTGTCTCCTCTTCTGGGGCATACCTGTTGCAGTCCAACATGTTAGCTTCAAACCCTCAACACTAAGCACATGCCTCAGTATTTTGGAGGATGAAGAAGGTGAAAATCTGACTCTGAGAAGGCTGCCTTTGTGCATTGTGTCTCCTCTGAGACCCACAGATCCCTTCCAGACAATCGGGAGGCTCTGAAAGACAGGAGGGAGTGAGGAAACTTGTAGTCAGCAATGGTGACCAGGAGTATCTCCTGTGGAAAGCCTCTGGACCTGGTGGATGCATCTAAGGATTGCTTGGTCCCAGACTTGCATAGAAACTTCTGAAAGTCTTTTAAAGGAAGGACCCACTCTGTGAATGTTCTCACGAGTGCTCTGGGACAAAGTGTGGCCAGAGGTAGAGATCTTTATCCTACGGGGCTTTTTATCCTTTTGCCACTGTGGGGTGGAACCAGGAATGGCTACCAAAGAGGGTTAAAATTGAACCAAAGAGAGATGTGTTCCATCTGACTAGTTAAGAAGCAAATCTTGCTTCAAATGACTGTGCTCTTTATTTTTCAATTCAAAAGGGAAATGTTTCCAGCTACTTAGTCTCTTGCATGAGCATACAAAATATGCCATTTTTCATATTGCTCATGGTCTGAACGCCTTTCTGTTTCTTTTCTTAGCTGCCTGAATTGATCTTCCTATATGCAAAACCCCGCAGAGCTTTACTCTGGACTGTGCATTACTCGTTCTGTTTTGAAAGGAAAAAAGGCATGTTTGACTTCTGCATCTAGCATGATTAGAACAAATTAGGATTTTGGCAATTGAGTTTAGCTGTCCCAGCGGTCCTGGCAGAAGAAGTTTGCCTGTCCCCTCCATGTCCTGCTTTCAGTTGACCATACAACTGAAGGGCAGCAGTTTCTCATTTATTTTCTCTTCCTAAATAACCAGAATTTGAAATTTTGTTTTCAATAACTCCATACTTGTATAAAAACAAACAAGAATATTTTTTAAGAAATTGGGGGAAAAAGTCAATTTAAGTATAATGGAAACAAAATTCATATTTACAACTTAGCTTGCCAAATAATCATCTTTGTACAATCACATCTTTCTCTGACAGCTGCTCAAACTGCCATTGGGTTAATCTAGCACCCAGTGAGGTGAAGGATAGCCATAATCTCCTGGGGGGATCACCAAGAAACCTGAAGGCTCGCGAGTTTGAAGGCAGAGTGAAAAAGGAACAAATGGCTAACTCAGAAATGGAAAAGTGTCAATGGCAGAGCAGCTCCAGAAATCCCCAGCAGCAGGACTTGGTTCATTCCCACCAGCAGAAGGTGTTGGTGTCTGCTGGGGATGGAGGATGCTGCTCCAGCCGTTTCCCCACCCAGAGGTGAGTCTCCTTTCTGTGGGCTGTGACCAGCCCCGCTCCCCGGCTGCCGGAGGGCTGTGTTGACCTGCAGGACAGTCCTGGGGGTGATGGGACCATCAGCAAAGCCTCAGCTGCTCTGTCAGGTCTCCAGGCCATGGCCAAATCCTGCTGGCTTCTCATCTGCTGTTTGTTCTCCCATCAGCTCATTTCCATATCTATAACCTCTTACTCCAGGGCTTCAACCCAAAGAAATTTAGACGAACTTGTCGTACTTTCCTCAAGGGTCTCCCCTTGTTTAACCACTTTTCTCTGCCATTTGATTTTTTGTTCTCCTTGCCCACCTCCTGGTGCAGTTCAGGATGTCTCTGTGCCCAGCAGTGTCCAGCCTGGTTTGCCATCGGTCACCTCCTGCCAGAACTGGGGTGGCCTCCCTGGGAACTGGATGTCTCTAGGCAATTCTCATCATCCCCAGTGGCTGAAAAAGGGCTCCGAGGAAGGCTGAAGTTATCTATCGTGCTTGTTTTTCTGCAGTGATTTTTGTGTCACTGAAGCTACTGTTCATTTGACTCCTATTTCTTTGCTTTCTCTTAATGGGGTGCCTAGTTTAGGCATCAGGGTTTAATCCCTCTGCCCAGGTGTAGAGGGGTTACTGCTTGGTAGCCACTGTTTCCAAAAAGGGGGGGGTTTCAAAGCTTCAGATGAGCTGCACAGGAGAATAAAAACAGCTTTTGGAATCCTGCTGAGTAGAATAAAAGCCATAGGAACAATCAGTCCTCATGCTACAGACTATAAACTGGTCGTCAGCCGGACTCGAGCTCATTTCCCTTCGTGGCATGGTATGGCACAATTTGGTGCATAGGGGGGTTATTTGATACATTTCTGAAATACCTACAATTTACCTGCTGTTGGAAAGAAATGACTAATGCAGAGAAAAGGGTTAACTCACAGGACAGACCATTAGTCCACATTGCTATAACCAGCTGGCCAGGTCGTGTGTTTTGGCTGGTGATTTTCACAGCTCTGGCTTGGGAAGAAGTGAGAGCAGCTCAGACAGGGTTCCTCACTGCTGCGCTGCCGTGACGCAGCCAATCAGGTGGGTTAGCACCTAGAAAAATAATAATAAAAATGTGCTTGTGCTCAGGCTTGCTTTCTCACGCAGCTCCAGATGCCGAAAGATGGCAGAGGAGATCCCCTTTTCTGGCTCCAGCCCCTCCGCACGGTATGGAAGGAGCAGTTTAACTTGGCAGAGAGAGCTGTGAACCTTGCTCCCTGGCACCTGGGGCTTAGATACATGGAAATAAGGAGGGATTTATTTATCAGGAATTTGCTGAAGCGTGTAATTCTGCCGGCATTCTGGTCAGTGCTATCATCTACCGGCAACTTCAGTCTGTTCAAATCTACACGGCTACAGACACACCTGCGTGCAGGGCCTTCTTCTGGGTCAGGGAACAGGTTACTCTTCTGTTCGTGTTTACCATGCCGAATTAAATTTATCCCTACGGATGGCTACTCTGCTACAGAGGAGAGTTACATCCCTTATTCTCTCAAATAGGTCGGTGTGTTGCCACCAGAAAGTTTGGTCGCTACCTGATATTGTCTCACAACAAGGCAACCTCAGCATGAACACAAGTGGTTCATAATGTCCTCAGTAAGGGAAGTCTGTAATTTAGATATTAATGAAAGGGATCTCTTTTTGACTGTTTAAATCCACTTTTCAGACTTAAGAAAGAAGGTGGTGGCTCTAAACTGTTCATTCCAGTGCTAAATTGACTTTTTGGCTACCTAAAGTACACTTTGTGGCATTTGAGGTCTAATGTGTGCACTAGATGCCTTTTTATTTTTTCCCCCAAAGCACTTCCAAATTGAAATTGCAATAGTTGAAAGGAGTTATGTGTCAAGCATTTCTCTTTTCTTCCACCATGGCCTTTCTATTAACTCTCCTTTTTGTTGTGAAAAGTGAAAAATACCACACACATACCCCCTTTGCTGACACATGAGGTTTTTCCAGTTGGGTTTTACCCCCAGGACTGGTATGGGATGTGCTGCAAGATGACCCCTGCAAGAGCCCTGCAAGAGCGCAGCAGTCAGGAACCCTCAGAGCCCTCATCCCTTCCCTGATCCTCAATGGAGGAACCACAGCCCTTCCCTGTCCCTTCCTCACCCTTAGAAAACCCTTCCAAGGCCCAAACTAGATTTTTCTGGTTGCAGTTTTGGACTGCTACTTCTTGCTCTCTCCACGAGGAGCATGAAAAACAGATTAATCCCTTCTTGCCAGCAGCCCTCCTGCATACTTACAGGTTATTACCTTGTCTCTGCCCTCTCCTTTCCGTTCATTAGTCCCAGTGGACCACCAGCATCACTGTCAAGTGTTTCACCCATCACAGAGCACTGGGGAGAGAGACCCCTTGAGTCAGTCAATGCTGTGGCTGGAAGGGACTGTTGCTGAGACGACCAGGGGGTTACCGTGCCACCCTCTTGGCAATATACACCATTTCAAGCACCTCAGGTTTTCATGTGACCGTAAATGCCCCCTTTCATTCACAGGAATGCAGAACAAGCTCATCAGCAGAGGAAGAGCAGGATTGCCATGGGAATAAGCTCCACGAGGAACTGGGAAACTTCTCACTGGAAAGCAAGGACGTCCCAGGCTTTCCTTTATGGAACACGCTGTGAGGGCTGGGCAGGAGAAGATTTGTGTTCAGGGCAGCCCCCGACCAGAATGAAGTCAGTTCTGGAGAGCGAGACAGCAGCTGGTGGCAAGGACCATTAAAGATGCTGCTTCATTCTCCAGGGAAGTCCACCTCCTGCTCTGAAGATGAACACGATGCAGGTTCTGAGTGAGTCCAGGATGTGAAAACTTTCTCTGACACTTTTCCCTTTGCGAAGTGCAGCTCCAGAGGCAGTGGGTGCCCAGACATCACCTATCACCCCGCCGGGGGTCTGTCCCCTGCCCCTGGCCCTGGCAGTGGGGCTCCTGCCCAGCCATGGCCATCACCGGAGTGCTCGCTGCCACCTGCGCTTCATCTCCGCACTGGCCTCGGCATCACTGCCACTCGCTGGGCTGTCCGGGAAAAGCAGAGCCTCAGCAACGAGCACTGCCTGGCTCCAGTGGGGATGCTGTCCTGGCTCCTGTTGTCACCTTTGGTCCTGCTGTCACCTCTTGCTCTGCCATCACCCCTTGCTTCTGTTGTCACCCCTCTCACCTGCCATTATCCCTATCTCCTGCTGTCGCTCCTTGCTCCTGCTGTTACCCTTCATTCCCGCCATCATTTCTCGCTCCTGCCATCACCCCTCACTCTGCCATTACTCCTCGCTCCCATGGTCACTCCTCATGTCACCCCCAAGCCCTGCTATCACCCCTCTCTCCCTCTGTCACCCCTCACCATCCAGTCTGCGTTGGCGGAGTGCTGAGCTTGAGCCAGGCTGAGCCCCTTGCCTTTGAGCTTGTCACCATCCTGCCACACACCCAACCTGGGAAACACCCAGACACCTCCCCAGCTCCAGGCAGGAAGGCAGCAATAGTTTTATTACTATTTTTAAAGTGCAGAAAAAAAAGAAGCCTAAGCAAAAAAGCAGCTGATGCTCGTGAGTGCATCCTTCATCCTGGCTGCAGTGTCTGGCAGATGAGAAACTCTCCTCTGACCCCAGTGAGCTGGGACGTTTTGCCACCACGTTAGACTTTCCCATCTAATATTACAGAAGTGTTAAGTAAGACATTATAATGATTTTCATCTATTTATCAGTGGTTTTGGTGGTCTAAATAACAGCACTGATTTGTGCTTTAAATAGTTACCCAGAGGGTGGGTCTGGGCTGACCTTTGATGACTGGGGCTTGAAGCAACCCGGTCTGGCGGGAGGTGTCCCTGACCAGGGCAGGGGGGTTGGAACTCCATGATCTTTAAGGTCCCTTCCAACTCTGACCATTCCCTGATTCTATGATTTCAGTGGGCTGATGTTAGTCGTGTTCCAACGCAGGGAATAAAGTCTGATAAGAAACAATCTTTCCTCTACTCAAGGACCACTGCATTTCACAGGATACAACCTCTTTTTTTGTTGTTTTTCCTGTTGCTGTCATTATGTGTCTGCTCCTCTGTTTACTTACAATTACCAGGAAGTGATTTTTGAGTTTAACAAATAGCCCAGCACTAAAACGTTTAGAAGTGAGCTTCTTTTTATCTGATTTCTGTCACTTTGTAGATTACTCAAACCTGTAGTTCCCAGTATCCCTCTGAGGACAATTGCAAACAGTGTATGTCCCTGCTCTCGTGTTTATCCACAGGTCATAATGATTTGATTAAAAAACTTCTCAGGAATTACACCTTCACTAAGGTTATCCACTGCCAGGGGAGGTCCAATTCCTCTGCACACCACATAGCATGAGAGGGCTGAGGAGAAAAGACTAACTTCTGAGGTTTTTGATGTTCTGTGCAGTTTTAAGAAGTGATGGAGAGCTGGTGGTTTGGCAGGAAAATGTAAGCAGTGATTTGAAACCGTAAAGTTGAAGCGTTTGTATGTTCTGGGAGCTCAGGCTCAGCCCATCTCTCTGTTATTCATCCCTTTTTTTTTTGGTGCGATGCCATCAGCAGCTGGAAGAGGGTTGCTCAGCTCCTCTCTCCTCAGGGCCATGGGAAGGACGGAGGAGAAAGGAAGAAGAAGCCCACAAGTTGCCAGCAAACAAGATGCTCACCATGGGGACTGCCTGACCTGGGCCAGGGAAGGGAGATGCTTTCGGGCTTTTGCAGAGGTCGGTGCTTATTTTTCCTCAAATTAGTAAATGGAGCATGATGACTCACTCCTAACTGTTAGAGGTCACCTGTGACCAAGTGACAAAGGCTTAATTTTTAATGAGAACTACCAGTGGCTTCTTTCACATCCCAGCAGAAGCGCTGGGTGCATGGTAGGGCTGCTGGTCATGCCCTGGGACTCTTCCTATCTTCTCTGCAGTAGAATCCACAGAGATCCCAGTGCTGCACTGGGCACCCGCTTCCCAAAATGCCCTTTTCCAGCAACAGTAACTAACAGTAAGAGTAAAGCTCAAACCCTTCTGGAGGAGAGCAAATTCATGTTACTTCTACTGAAGGCAGGCAAAGGGCCTCATTCGAGGGGGTGTCCATGGGATTGTTATGGTTTGAAGAACCCACAACTCATTATTTTCTCACCCAATGACCCCTCCCCACCTGGAAAGGAGAATTGGGAAAAAACAAGGAAACATGGGGGTTGAAATAGAAACATTTAATAGAGTTAGACTGAGACCAAGAAATCTGCATCGCAGGGCTGGCTATAAGGTAAATATTTTGACCAATTCAGACTTTTAGAGTCTTTTAAATGTGCCGTTTTCCCAAGCATGAGCAGAGACCTTACTGACAAGGTACCATCACTGAAAGAGAAATTAATCCTGTGCCCCTCACAGCAGGATGTGGACATTTGGGCCTGATGCTGCCGTTCCCCCGGAGCAGCTCCCTCCGTCCCGTCCCTCCCGGGGTCGGGAGGGGGCCGTGCCCAGCCCTGCTGTCGCCCCGCAGCTCCTGGACTCCCGGTCCGCCGGAGCCACCTCCCCTCCCCCCGCCGTGGGAGCCGTTAAGTGACCCAGGGGCAACGGCGATGTCCCCCCTCCCCGGGCAGAGGTACCTCTGCGACACCGGCCGCTGCTAAAAAAGACCTTAACACGCGATGTGATGCTCAAACCCCATTTTTCGCCGGCAAGCGCAGGGCTTCTCCGCCCGGGAGGGATGGGGGGGCGGCTCCAGCGGCCGCCCAGCCCGGCTCCCGGCTGCACAACCCCCCCTCCGCCCCGCCACCGGGGTGGCCCCACCGCAGCCTCCGCCCCGNGCGACCCGCACGCCGCCGCGCTTCGCCACGGGCAGGTAAGGGCGGCTCGGACGGCACCGGGGTGTGGGGGGGAAAGAGTAAGGGGATGGGAGGGGGGACGGGGACACGGAAGTTTCCCTTCGCCGACGCGCTCCGGAGCATCGGCAGCAGCCGCAGGGACGGAGACTCCGACCGCCCCGGGGCGCGGGAGCGGCGGGACGGAGCGGGGCGGCGGGGGATGCTGCGGGGGATGCTGCGGGCTCGGCTGCGCTCCCCGCCGCCCCGCGCAACTTCCAGGGGGNTGCGCAACTTCCAGGGGGCTGGAGAGGGGGCTCCTGGGGGAGAGCGGCTGGAGGGGAGGCTGGAGAGGGGCTTCCTGGGGAAAAGGGGCTGGAGAAGGATCTTGGAGAGGGGTTGGAAGCGGGGTTGGAAGGCGGTTTCCTGGGGTGGGGAAGGAGGGCTGGAGGGGCTGCCGGTCTCTCCGGCCGGACTCGTCTCCATCAGCCGGAGAACGGCGGCTGCGGGGTGCGTGTTCTGCAGACAGGGACCAGAAAGGAAGAAAATCAGTCATATTTAGCGTCAAGTGTTTTGGGGTGGGTTTGGGGGTTGTTTTTTATTTTCATAAAGACTAAAGTTTTGAGTCACGTCAGTTGAACCAATCTGTCTCACCGGTTCTTTGCCTGATGAATATTTCAATTATTAATTGCTGTCGTAAGGCTGCTTGAATCATAGAACGGTTTAGGCTGGAAGGGTCCTTAAAGATCATCTACTTCCAACTTTGTCCTGTTACAGGGAGATGTCAGAACCTCCACTGGTAGTTTTGCCTTGTCTTTATATTTTTTTACAAGAAAGAAGTAAAAATGAAATGGAGATTTGAGCACTGTAGTATCCACTCAATTTCATGTGAAGATTTCCAGCCTTTTCGAGCACGAGCGTCTCTTGTGGTTTGGGAGCAGAGTGAGTGGGAGGGAGAAAATAGGTAGTGCTGGGTCTAATGAAACAGTAACATCAATTATTCCCCAGTGTGAGACCACTTAAATAAACTGCAGAGGTGGTTTTACCGTGGGAATGCATTTGCCAAACGAATTTAAGTCAAGAGAAAATTCGCTTCTGACATTTCCTTTGGTTCTAGTCTGCCTCAAAACGAATTTTAAAAATTCTCTATATTATGTTTTTATTTTGCATGAGGGATTCTGTTTGAGCAGAGGAAAACCCAGCTTTCCTGGCAACTAGCAGCCATTACCCAAGGTCTGTGTTTTTACTGCCGGGCAACTGATTTGTGGCTTTCTACAGCAGTTTTAATGTTAGTGCCATGTGTTACTCACCATGTAATGCCTAAAGAAACACAAGTGGTGGTTGGACTGAAGAGATATGTTTGAAATTTTCTGTACTCATTTTTTGCATAATTAGGAAATGATGAAAAGCATTGCTTTACTCGGGATAAAATCATTTTGTTAACTTGTTTTGTCTTTTCCCCTCAGTGGATATTTGGAGCTCATTCTCCAGTCATAGGATTTTCGCCTTCTTCGAGCGTGGAATTTGTTCCTGTTTTTCCACCTGTGTATACATCCACCGTCCCACCTCACGCTGGTAAAAACTGGATCGATAAAAGGCTACCAAGCTGCAAAGTAAGTCTGATCTTGGTATGTCGGAGTATTTAAAGGTGAAAGTGAATAAAGCTGAAAAATGTTATTCATAAAAGAATGGTGAAAGCACATGAAAGGTCAGGCAGAACCCTGGGGAGGAGGGATGTTGTGAGGGACAGTTAATGGGGGAGGTTCCTTCAGCAGTTGCACGTCTTCACTCTTCTGAAGTCTCAGACTAAAATATCTTCAATATTAATCTTTGCTATGTTGAGTGCAATGTTTTAGTTTTACTGTGGGCTGGGATTATGGGGGGTTTTCCATTCTCCCTTCTTGGTGCTTCTGCTGTTTTTCCCCAAAAGCAAAGCAGTGAGCACTGCCACCTCCGTGTGCCAGGGTGTCACTCACGGTCCTGTGCCCCCGTCCTGCCCTCTCTTGCCCATCTCCGTACATCTACCTACCCGACTGATTAAATCATGGCTTTGTGAATTTATCCCTCTTCCCTGTCTCATCCCAATCTCTCCAGCTTGGAAGGTGGCTGCAGACCCTGAGGTGTGGATGGGCTTGCTCCAGGGTGGCTGTGGCTTGGACACAGTTGCCTTCAGCTATTTTCTACTTGTTATGATGCTGCATTGGCTGATTGGTCATGTTAAAAGCCCATTAATTTTTAAATGGTCAGCTAAACTCAGCCAGCAGCACTCGTGGAGCAGAAATCAACCTATCTTTGCAAGTCCATCCCCAACCTGAGATACTACCTGTACTGTAATATTGAGTTAAAGATACCTTATTCTCACTTTGATTTCTGAGTTTTCTATCTCAAACCTCCTATTTATGATGTTGGACAGATATACTTGAATAATGCATTTGCTCTGGATTCGGCGTGGGTACATCCTGAGGAATCCAGGCTCTTCCAGGGAAATGAGAAGCCTCTCTTAATGACCAATCAAGTGGCTATGGCTATAGCCAGGCCGGCTGCTGCCTCCAGGCCTCTTCCCACAGTGGTGTTGGCACCTCAGCTGATACCAGGTCAGTTGCACATAAATAATTTAGTATTTACTTTTTTTTTTTTTTTAAATGCATCTTCCCAAAGAGACATGAGCCATTTTCTAAAGGAAAGTTTTCATTCCATTCAGCTGAAAATTTCTTGCTTAATCTGAACCGTGATGTGCGTTTCATCCTCTAAATTACTTTCAAAGAAAGAAAAGACCATGGGTAATTATGGCAGACTGGAAATAGATGATTCCGTAACTGGTTGTTGGCTTCTGGAACGAAGGGGCCAGCCGCTCCCAGCTCACTTGGCTGGTTTTCAAACAAGAAATTGCTGACACGATTGAGGTATAATTCTTCCATTGGCTGCTGATTCTAAGAGTCTGGTGTGGACTCTGGAGACAGCGATCAGTAGAGAAAAGCAATTGATCCATCATCTCGTTAAGGCTCAGTTATGCACAATGATATTTGTGAAATAAATACCATTAATCTGCATAACCCAGGTATGTCAGAGCTGGTAACGGGAAGAGCTTTATTCTTGGGAAAGGACAGGAAATGCATTGCAGGAAGGCTGGATCTCACGGCTTTGGTGCTATGGTAGGGATTTGAAATAGCAGATGCCTCCCAGAAACAGCTAAGAAGTAAAATGCTGCTGATATCTAAACCCTGACCGTATATTCTTGAATGCAGAATTAGTATGTTCTTAACGGCTTGATGTCATTGTTTCTTCCTTGCTTGTATCAAAGGTGATGTCCATTCTGTTGACAGCAGAGCCCTTACCTGTAAATAATAACTATAAAGTTATTTCTTGTTTTACAGCTGTGTAGACGCAGGAAGTTTCCTTGTATTTTGCCTGTTATGCAGAGATTCAGTGAGCGTGTGCTGGAGGAGATGCTCACTGTTTGGGTTCGTTTGCCAGACTGATTAATTAGCAGTGCATATTGTTCTGTATTGAAACAAGTTGAAACGCCCGAATGGGTTCCATATTTTGCTGTTTTAGCAGCCGGTGCAGGGAAATTGCCTTCCCCTCCTGCCAGAATCCCCCGATGCTCAACTGGGGTGCTGCTGGGGAGCAGGGATGGCCCTGCTGGACCTATCCCGTGGATGTCTTCCTCATGGGATGCTGGGGACCAGTCCAGATGTGTTCCTGGTCCAGCTGTGCCCCTGGCCAGGAGGCACCTTTCCAAACCCATTTATAAGGACAGACAGGATGGTGCAGGAGGTGTTCTGTGCAGGGGAGTGACAGCCTGCCGTTGCTCTGTGTTCAAAGTATTTTGAGCAAACATGTTTTGTCACCTGCAGACATAAAGCCACAGTTAGGAAAATACACCTGGCAGAAAAGGGCATCCCCAGCCTGATGCTGTGTCATAGAATTGTTCAGGTAGGAATGGACCTTCCAGATCAAGTCCAACCATCAACCCAGTACTGACAAACCCACCACTGATCCATGTCCCTCAGCACCACGTCTGCCTGGCTTTTAAATCCTTCCAGGGACGGTGACTCCACCACTGCCCTGGGCAGCCTCTTCCAAAGCTTAACAACCTTTTTGGTGTAAAAATTTTTCCCAATCTCCATCCTAAACCTCCCCTGGTGCGACTTGAGGCCATTTCTTCTTGCCCCATAGCCTGTTCCTTGGGAGAAGAGACCAACTCTCCCCTGGCTACACCCTCCTTTCAGGGAGTTATAGAGAGCAAGAAGGTCTCCGCTCAGCCTCCTTTTCTCCAGGCTGAACACCCCCAGCTCCCTCAGCAGCTTCTCAGAAGTTCTTCAGACTGTTCTCCTTGTTCTCCAGACCCCTCACCATCTTTGTTGCCCTCCTCTGGGTACGCTCCAGCCTCTCAACACCTTTTTTGTAGTGAAGGGCCCATTGTCATCTGTCGGTAGCACAGAGAAGGTTTTCTTCTCTCCTGGACAATATATAGACACTAAAGTCTGTTTGCTCAAGAGATCTTCAGGTGGTCCCAGCTCCTCCTTCAGTAGTGTGCTCGGTGTTCGTTGCCACCCCCTGAGCATCCCTTCAGCTGGGTGGGAGCACGAAGACCCCCAAGCGCCTTTTTGAGTCTTCTCATCCTTTTTCTGGTCCATGCTCACCCCGTAATGCTCATGGCCATGTGTGAGCTCCAGAGATGGTGATGCCTTTGCTACATGATGGCCACGTCAGTGCCCTGCAGTGTTACGGTAGCGCTTGTGTTATTTCCTAGATAATCTTTACACTTACTCATAGTAAGAGTAATAAAAAAATACCAAGGGCAAATTGCTTAGTTAAGTGGTTTAAGCTGAGGAGTTAATAAGCTTTTTGCAGGCTCTGCAGCCACGTTCGTTCTGAAAGCCTGTCTGACGGCAGGTTTGCCTTCCCCAGTTATCAGTAATGATATAATTGTTTTCTCGGTGTATCAGCGGTGTTACAAAGATAAAGGAGTGAGGCACTGGAGTTTGGTGAATGGTAATGCACATAATTTAACAGCCGTGAGCTCCAGCTACTAGAAGGTGTTATTTTCTGTAAGAAAGGGAAGCAGCTATTATTCTCACGCATATTGCAAAAACATGAATTTATGTACTTACCATTTTGTGTATCTAAAGTGAATAGTGACATTTTATTTTCCCACCTAGGAATGATAGCTTGGTTTATGTCTGCTGGATAGCGCAGGGTGGTTTTTTACAGTGAGGAAAGCAGCACCTGGACATTTTTGCAGAAAAAGGACTGATTTTTTTGCCTTCTGTGTTGTGCTCTGTGCTGTGGAGATGTGGTTTGAGCTGGTTTAGTCCCCAGTCAGGAGTGACCATACAGTATCTGTGTGCTCTGTGTGTCCCTGTGAGGTTGGTGGCTGCTGGACATGGGGTAAGCAACCACCCTCAGGACCCCTTGGTGGCCCCTTTTAGGTGAAAGCTGTAGCCCTCTGGTCTGGTGTTCAGTGATTTTACTGTTATTGATGTATTTTAAATGTTTGAAGGTCCATTCTTGCCATTTGGTGTCGCTGGCTCTCGAGCATTGCTAGGAGTAGTTCCTTACAAAACGGCTGCTTTTACTGGTGTGTTCAAGAAGGTTTTCCCAGGAAACCTTTGAAAACAAGCCTTTCATCCAGCCTCCTGTGAGGGAGGGAGCAGGAGATGCAGATGAAAGGGTGTTGTCTGCTCTTGAGGAAGTGAAGTTCCCCAGAAGAACTTAAAGAAGTAGCTGGTGGCAAGTGCTGAGCAGAGCCTGTGTCTGGGGGAGCATCTTGATGGATGCCACCAGGAATGCAGTGATTTTGTTATGGTGGGGTGGTGGTTCTCAGCTCGTAGCCCTTGAAATTTGTGTTTGCCTTTTGCTTGCTGGAGAATGGTGGTGAAATGTGAGGTCAGCAAAGTTCCTCCTGTTACAGTTGCCAAGGGCTTATTTAATGAACACCCTCAAAAGTTTCTGGGGGCAAAAGTTGCAGGCAGCTGCTCAGAGGCAATTTGGAGACCTGCGTGACCTCAAAATCAGAGTTGTTATGGCAGAGGAGCTGCAGGTAGGGTGTGTTGCGTCAATGGAACTTTGATGCTGCCTTCTGCACTTCTACTCGAAGTCCAGCATTTGAACATCTGTTTTCATTTGGAAGCATTTGACAATCCTCAAATGGACTTTTTTTTTTTTTCCATTTTACACGTTTCAACATAAATTGCATTTTCTTACTGTGTCTGGGGGTTGTACTGGCCCCAGTACCATGGATGCCTTCAGTAGCAGCCGCAAAGGTGTGTGCAGAAGAACACAGGTGGCAGAAGCTCTGTGTTCTCCCAGGTCTCCTGCAGGGAGCCTCCTTGGAGCTGGGAGCTCTGGGAGAAGGAGGTGAAAGCCTCCTCTTGGTTTGCATTGTTAACAAAATACTCAGAATGTTTTGGTTTTTTTTCATTTGTAACAGGAGCAATTTAACCTGGAATGAAGGTTTTCAGTGTTGGTTTTCTTGAAGGAAAATAGTCTTCTTAAAAGAAAAAAGAAAATATCTGATTTTTATTTTTTGTGGAGAAATCTTTTCAGTGATGTTGCTGCTTCTGCATTTCTGCAGTGTCTCTTTGCTCAAAAGCAATCTTTTTGTTCTTTCACCCACTGGTGTTGAAATCACAAGTACCAGAATGAAGAGTTCATGTATATTCTTTCACCAAATTGCTTTAGCGTTACTGATCCTGTGTGTAGATTAAAATTTTGATCCTTCTTGTTTTTCTTTTCTTTCTTTTAATCCCACTAACCTTTACAGAACTGAGCCAATAGTTTTCCTAGCAAGTATCGGGATTAGAATTCCTGTGCACATAGACATATATGTACAGGTACCTCTTTCTAGGTAATTTCAGTTTAAATTTTACAAATCCATGAAGAAATGGGGTTTCTTTGTGTTAAATTTGGGTTCCATTCTCTTGTGGTTTTTAACAGTTCTGAGACATGTGACTGAGGCATTCTGCCCTTCTGTATTTCCACAACAGCAGCTTTACATCTGAAGCAGGTGTGTGTATATAAGTGGGCAGGTTTGCACCTCTCAAACTGGATTCCCTTATATTTAAGGGCTCCCTGGCTGAAAAACAAGAATAACATTGCAGGAACTTGAATGTTCCTGAAATGCTGTGAAAGCCTTCTTTATTTGTGGAGCACTCAGACACTGCAGAGACGAGCACTTCATTAACTCGCTGGGAATGCTTGACTTTAATCACAGCCTTTACAAAGTTCTTGTCTTGCTTATTAAGTCTGTGCTTTTCTGGTACTTTTCCTGTTATCTACCCAAATCAAGTGCAAACTTTAGCCCAGTGAAGATACTTTTTTTTTTTTTCACTTAAATTACAGAAATGTAACTTGTTCATGGGAAAGGTTTGTAGTTCTCACCCTGCAGAAATATCTTCCTCCCTGGCTGCAGGACCTCATTATGAAGAAATCTGGATCTTTCAGCCTTTTGCAGCGGCTGCTCTTGTTTGTGAGGAGCCAGGTGTTGTCATTTATTGCATCTGAGCATTGCAATGGGGGGGCAGGAACTGGAGTGAAGTTCCAGCTGGTGCTGGGACGTTTACAAGTTGCCTGTTCAGTGAAGTCTGGGCTAAAAGGATAAGAAAAACCCAGCAATTCATTGGATCGTTAAAAAAGGTTACATGGAACATTATGCTCGTGTGTATTTAATTCCTTTTTCTCCAAGAGAGATAAAGAGTTCAAAAGGTCTTTGACCTGCTTGAAATTTTTTCCTCTCTTACTTTTTTTAATGTGGGCCTTTGGGGAAGGATATTCATAACCCTCTGGTAAAGGTGTTTTCCTGCAGGCAAAACTGAAGACAAAGACTGAAAAGCTGTTATAATCAAGTGGAATTTAAAATTCAAGTGTGTAAGTTCTCACAATGCTGATTAATTTTATGTGCAAGGGAAGGTATTGAATTACCCTTTTTGGGTGGGAGTGAATCTTCATATCTCAGAATTGTTACCTGTCGTTACTTTTGCCTTGGTAAAGAAAGTAATTCCTGTTCTTTTGGGTGTTTTTTGCTCAAGGAGAAAAACTTCATGGTTTCAGTCATTAAGGTGTTGGCAGTTTTGGTGTGTTGTGGTTGCAGAGAGTGTATGTGAGTGGAGAGGGCACTGTGGGGAGCGGAGGAGTTTGGTGGATTTTGAGAATGATGCTGAGCATGCCCTGGGCTGGGCACGATGCCTGTGCTGCGTCTCAGCAGGGTTGGCCTTGGCATCGCCAAGGTTCTCCTTCTTCCTTGGCAGCTGATGGAGGCCACTTGTGGGCATTGTGCTGCGTGGTTTGGCGTGTGCCACAGGACCACCACATCTGTCTGTTGGGTTTGTGTATGTCCCCAGAGAAGGCTCACAGCCTGCTCTTGGCATCCTGAAACCCTGGGAAGGAACCGCTGGCTTTGGGCAATGGAGGCTGTGCTGTTCTGTCAGAGTGGCCCAGCTTGGTTTCTCCTTCACCAGGAGTGGTACCTGATGGCTCAGTGATGTCGGCAGCAGGCGCAGGTCTGCTTCATGAAAATGAGTCTTCTCATCAAGAACATGAACTCGGATATGATTCCCAAACTTCTTGTAGATGATGCTGTGCTAGGAGAGAAGAGAAGGCACAATAGAAACAGTTCCTCTTCTACAGCCTTTTCCACATGGATTGTAGCAGGTAGATCTTTGGTGATGAGGCATCCTGTGTGATGGCTTTGATGACAAATTCTAGTGCCGGCACCTCACTTCCTCACCATCCATAAATTGTCTCTGAATGATCTCTTTGTTTCTTCTACAACTGCTCTCTGCCCTGCAGTTGCTTCACACCAAAACATGCTGCCCATCTCAGGTGTTACCCCTCATCTCCTTGCTTGAGAAGAGCTGGAAGACTGGGGAAGGACACTGGGGTGGGGTTTTGGTATCTCTGTTTTCCCTCATGGGTACATTGATGGAGATATTTCACTGGTATGTTCAAGGTATTTGAATTGTGAAATTCATGTAAGCGTGGGGTGATCAACAATGATTCTAAAAAGCCCTTTCAAGAAGTTTTTGGAAATAATTATGGCAAAACCTGGTTTATTTCTGAGAAGAAATTTTTCTCTCCAGCTATGCCGACTGAAGATCAAAGTCCCTGGGTCTCGACAAGGCCTGGGCCAGCTTCCAGTTGCTTTGGCAAATCACATGCTGTGTTAGAGGTGGATAAATTGTGGAGATGACTGTTCAGTTGACCGCAAAGCGGGAGAGGGGGCTTGATGACCCCCAGACACCCCATCCGTGCTCTCCTCTCACATATTAACAGTTATAGGGGGTAGTCCTTTCTTCGCAGAATTATTTAGCAGGAGAGAGGGAGAGAGAACTTCATCAAAGGCAGGGAAATCACCAAAACTTCTCTTTCAACTGAGTGATGAAACTTTAATAAGGGAATTGATGAAACTTTAATAAGGAAGCCCTGCTTCAAGAGCGTTACTCATCTGTGCTGGTGGAAGACTTCGTCTTTCCAAGCAACTAAGGTTTACATTATTTTGCTGCTTTCCTGGGCTCTTTGGGGAAATTGCATCCTCTTCTCCAAAATAAAAGAATCAAAATGAGAAGTAAACAACCTTTCTGCTCCCATACCCTGTAGGAAACCAGTAGAAAAGTCATTTTTCCAGACAACATTAGTTTTCATAAGATTTACAGAAGATGTTTTGTGGGTTTTTCCCCAAGTGCCAACAGCTGGCATCAGGAATGAGGTCAAGCTCTTGGAGGCTGGGTGTTTAACCTAACCAAACGGCCTGTAAATAAACAATAAACTTGTATTAAACAATTGGGTTAGTTGGACACTGATTTTTTTTTTGTTGTTGTTGTTTGTTTTTAATTGCCATTGTGACTGTGGCAGAATAATGTTATTTGTCCATCCATGGTAGAATCACTAAAAGTCTAATATTTGTGGGGGTTTTGCCTGTGTGCCTGTTAATTAGTGCACATGCAGGTGTTTAAAATGAATTCTCTTGGAATTGACAAATGCAGTAGAAATAATAGAAAGTTCTTTTGTGATGCTTACTGAAAATACTTGACTTCCATTTTGTTAACACAGAGTTTATTTTGCTGGCAAATAATTGTTTATAAAGAGTCAGGAGCGAAGCAGCCAGCAGTTCACATAATGGGTAGCCTCAGGAGCCCCAATTAGCTGCAACCAAAGCAGGGCCCTTTCCAAAAACTGCTGACCCGCTCTTGCCCAATGCCAGCTGAGAGCAAAACAGCACTTGGCATCTGAAAATGAGGACTTTTTAGGTGTCTGGAGTCGGAGTGGGATGGAAAAACCTGGATGAGGTGCCTGAGCTACAGAGCCATGTAGGGAATGTGCCCCAAATGGGGCTATGTCACCCCCAAGTGCCCCCATGGCCACCATTGCTATGGCCACAGATACAGCCCCAGCTTCCCTCACATGGAAGCATGTAGGAAAAGAGCTCCTGCAAACCCCTGGAATGCCTGGAGTAAGGAATCTGATCAAATAGTGATTTTTTTTTTGCAGAGCTGCAGTTGGCTCTTAGTGCCTGAAGGATTTCCACATGAACTGAAAACATTTGCTAAATGACATAATAAGCTAATGATTGCTTAATTTTTGAATACATAGCTCAGTGTAGAGGGAGTAACAGCTGGTGTTTGTCAAATTAGGTTTTATCCTTAAGATTTTTTTACTACTCATTTTCTTGTTTGTTTAACATATTTAGCCAAGATTGAGCTCTGAAGGTCTTTCCCCCCAAGCTCGTTAGACTGAAAGGTAAAGGTTGCACAGTCTAAAGTGCTTTTGAGCCTGGATTTGGGGGACTTCTGAGCTCCCGTGTGAAACCACCTGAAGTTTCCTGCATGGTGAGCTTTCAAGAGGAAAGGCATTGGTACATCAAATTAGTAAAACTCGGGTATTTGCATGTGTATTGTGGGCAAACAGATAACATTGATGTTGGACGGTGAGTAAAGTAACCAAAATGTTCAGATTTGAAATCAGACACCTTCTGATGAGGAAAAGTCAGAATAAGGGTGATCGTGTGTTGTTATGAAGCTGAGGGAGCTGAAAAAAGCGCCGACCAATGTGTTCAAATATTTGACATGTTTTTATTGAGGTTTTTTTTTTTTCATTTAAATTTAATAACTCTGCACAGTTTATACATGACTCACTGCTGTCTTGTCCCTTTGGGCAATAAAGGTGTGCTCACATATATGGGCTTTTAATATCTAAAAATGCACCAACTGCAAAGTAGAACTTTAAGAATAATGGTTAGGGAAGGGGCTTTGAGAGTCCTTAGAAAATATGTTGTATAATATGTTTGAAATCCAGTGTCTCTCTAAGGCAGACAGGCTGGGTGGGAAATGCTGCAGACCTTTGTTCCATTGAAACCTTTGTTCCATTTCTGAATTTCAATGGAAATTCAGAAATGCTGAAAATACCATCCTACAAAAATCCACTGGTTTCCAATTAAAAATAAATCTGCTGTATCTTGCCCTTCCACAGGTGGTTGCCAGAATAGCCTTAAACCTGTCGGCGGCAATCAGAGCCTGGCCTTGGCCACTGCCGCGATGCTGTCAGTGGAGCCCGAAGCCCCCCAGGGACCTTCTGCACCGAGTGTCCAGCCATGTCACATCCTCACCTTCTCCCCCATCAAAATTCCAGTCTTGGCGTCGCCTTTTCCAGGTAAGGTCGCTCCTGGTGGCACTAACGAGCAGCTTTTTATACTTAGTTTGCAGCGGAGAGAGACTTCTGAGCGTGAGTGTTGCTACTAGTGATCTCTGGTAAATGAAATATTCAGGGGATAGAGGTGGCATTACTGTAGCCTGGAATTAAAGTGATTTTCTGTGCTGCTGCTTAGTTGTTCTCCAAAATTGTGTGTTAAAAGTGAGTTCTTTGCAGTGCGTGTCGCTGTGGTGTTGGCAGCTGGTGTATGAACTGAGCCCAGAGAAAACGGGACCTCAGTGTCCCCAAGGCTTCGGAGCAGATCCGCAGGTTGCAGGTCTGGGGCTTGAGAGGTGTCTGCCCAAGCTGCAGTACTCGAGTAGGTTGTTGGGGTGTTTATAGTTATAAAATACGCTGGAAAAACACAGCCGTGGTATTGCATGTTTTCTGCTGGGTCTGGATGTGGTTGTGTGTTGGAAGAGATGCTGTTTTCTTAGCCTGGCTTTGCCTAACAGCTTTCTGAGGGAGTGTGGCAGCTGGGGACATCTGATGGCATCCCTGACTCGCTGTGGAAGTCTGGATTGAAGTCTTTAGGGCAGTTTTTGAAACTGTTTGCACTTTGGATGCTTAAGTGCCTAACTATATTTAGGAAAGTTATCTACCGATTCAGTTAAAAATTTAAATTAGGGTGCATTTTCCATCTTTTTGGTACTTGAAGTGTAACACAGTGAGATTGAATTTCACGGAAGGCACGCGTTCATGATTTTAGGTGTTCAGATGAAATCTTTTGATGAGCAATGCGTCTCGGTAATTATCGTTCCTGTTGAGCAGCTGTTAGAATCCCCTGGATAAATGCCTGCCATGGGCGTCAGGCAAAGTGGAGAGTATGGTGTCCAGCTCCAGAGACCTCAGCACAGGAAGGCCATGGACATGTTGGAGTGGGGCCAGAGGAGGGCTGGAGCCCCTCTGCTGTGAGGACAGGCTGAGAGAGTTGGGGGGGTTCAGCTTGGAGGAGAGAAGGCTCTGGGGAGACCTTTGAGCCCCTTCTGGTCCCTCAAGGGGCTCCAGGAAAGCTGGGGAGGGACTGTGGATCAGGGAGGGGAGCCCTAGGATGAGGGGGAAGGGTTTGACACCGGAAGAGGGGAGATGGAGCTGAGATCTGGGGAAGAACTTGTTTGGTGTGAGGGTGGTGAGAGCCTGGCCCAGGTTGCCCAGAGAAGCTGTGGCTGCCCCATCCCTGGAGGGGTTCAAGGCTGGGTTGGACGGGGCTTGGAGCCACCTGGTCTGGTGGGAGGTGTCCCTGCCCAGGGCAGGGGGTGGCACTGGGGGGGCTTTAAGGTCCCTTCCAACCATTCTGTGATTATAAGTACTGGGATGAGAAGGGGAACCCAAATGCGTGGCTGCTGTGGGGTGGGGAGCTGGAGGTGTTCCCCATGGGTTGTTTGACTCACAGAAATAATTTTGACTGTTTGTACGTGGGCGTCTGAGAGGAGAATCCAAAGGGGAAAAAAACCCCCTCAAATCATTCTTTATCTGCACTGAAAAGCAGACTTGTGTGCCAGAAGGGTTCTTCTCCAACTGGAGATGCTGGACCCATGGAGGAAGGAGCTGGCGCAGGGGCCTTGGCTGCTGGGAGGGTCATCATATCGTGTTCTGACGTGATATCACTGGGAAGCTCTGGCACCTGCCTCATGGGCTTGGCGAGGATAAATGTGTCAGGCCATGATAATTGTCACTTCCCTTTGGAGCATGACAGGCTATCAAACACCATGCTCTGAGTGCCTGAGCAATCATCCTGTTTTCAGCCATTTACAGTGAACCACGTGCTTCTGGGTGTTTTCTCCTCCAGAATATATTGGAGCTTTTTAGAAGATGCCCAGTCTGCGTACGATAAACTCGAGCTCCAGCTCACTGTTTTTGCCTATTAATCACCACCTCTGCAGGGAAGCCTTTGCAAAGGCTTACATAAAACATTTTTATGAAATTCCTTTTTATTGTGCTGGTGGGGAAGGGGACTTGGAATTGTTGGGTTTAGACGGTCTTTGTCAGCACCAGCTTGGATGATGGACTTCCCCTGTGGGTGCTGGGTGGCGGGATGGAGGGAGGGAGCATTCGGGTGCTCCTGGGGCAGAGACCACTCTGCAGCTGGGCTGCATCCCTGCCTGGGATGCTTTTCCTTAATTTACAGAGGGAAAAAATGCTCTGTTGGCCAAAGACAGCTCTCTGCTGTCAAAAATAAATGTCTTTGTTGCCACATGAGTTAATGGCTGGGAAAGGCTGAAGAAAGTGTATCTAGTGTCCAGGTAGTCCCGATGGAATGTGCTTGATCACCCTGTCGGCCCCTCAGTGAAAAATATCTGTGCACTGGTGTTTATTAAAGATGACTGATTGTTTTCAAAGAGAAATGCATCTTGGAGAGAGTGTAATCTGTGGACCCTGGGGGCAGCTGCATTTTTCTTGATCCATGTGTGATTTATAAAGTAACGTGGTAATTAATGAACTTTCCCTGTTCTCATTGTCTAAACTTTACGCAAGGCAATGTTCACGTAATAGAAATGAACTCAGGGAACAAAAGATTAAATTATTTCCAACTTAAATCTCCATGTATATTGGTACCTGTGAGGCTGAACATTGTGTGCTTAGTTATACACTGTTAATTGATGATACTGGAGATTGGTATTCTAATACCACCTTGTGCAGCACAGTGTTTCTAGTCACAGTGGTTTGTTCAATCAATAACCTTATAATTTAATATTTACTTTTAAGGAGGCCTTTTAATGTGATTAGTTCTGCATCCTTGCCGTTTGGCTGCGTTCCTTTCTGCCAGCCTAATTTGTAAACTTGGTGAGTTAGTAAGAAATGGCTGGTTGGTGACACAAGGTGGGCTGTCGGGGTGCTGTGGTTCTTTTAACCCCTGTGGAGCCCCCAGCGCTGCCTTCAAGGGAGGTGGGTGGTGTGGTCACAGCCTTCCCTCCTGGAGAGAGGGGTGTTCAAGGTGGTGGTGTGTAACCTGAAATGCTTTACCCTGCCATTACCATCTGGCAGCTTCTGGAGGGTAAGATTGGTTGTTTTGCCTTTGTTTTATCTGTGATGACTTGAGGCAAGCCTCATCCAAGCTGGAGATATGATATTGAGTCCATTGGCCAAACAAATGTGAAAGTGTTTGGCAGGTGAGTCGTTCCTGAGCTGTTCATCCGAGGGTATCTACTCTGGCCATGTGAATGCTCTCTTCAATGGGCTTCAGTCCTTAGTGCCTGGTGGAAAAAAGTACCAAATTTTCAATACTAGCAAATACCCTTATCTCTGGTGGGGGAAACTCCCCATGCTTAAGCGGCAGGCAGCCAGGCCAGCTGGGAGAGTGTGATGTTGATAGGTGGCCCTGGGACCTTTGGGATGCAACTCTTGCTTTCTGATAGTTTTGTATCCCAAGAGGTGTTGGACCTTTTCTGGCTCTTCTGTTAAATAATCCTTTTGTTCATCCTTTTCCTAGAGAACCTCAGGATTTATGTCAAATTGTTTGCAAGCAGCAAATGGGTTATAAGCAGTGTTTCTTTGAAAAAAAAAAAAAAAATCACGTTTCTTTGCGTAACTCTGTTTTCACACCCATGAATTAAAATGGAGAAGGTTTCAGCAATGCTCTTGGATCTCTGTTTGTGGTTATTTGTTCCTTTATTTCCGCTCTTCTTTCATCCACTGGTGGTTCTGCTCATAGATGTACCAGGCAAAATGTTCCCTTAAATATTTAATGTCAGCCTTGCTGTTAAGTTAGGTGTTGTGCCAGATTTAACATAAAGACTAAATAGGAGCTTGTGGAGATGCAGCTACTCAGTGATCTGGGCTGCATCTTCATGCTTATTCGCTCTGCTGGTAAAGAGAAAACTTAATTTTCCAGCACTATCAAGCCAAGTCTTTGAAGATGACTCTATCTTTAAAAAAAAAAGAAAAAAAAAAAAGGCAATAAACTTTGGGAATATAAAGAGTTATGTGGAGCAATTCACGTATGGGTTATGTAGTAATCGCTGATACTGCTTTTATGGCTACTGTATTAAGAATTGGGGTATTTATTTTCTTACTTGCACATATGACTTCTTAATTATTCGAGTGAAAAAGGTAAGATATGAGTCTGTGGTTATGGACTCTGTAAATTAGCAGTGAGTACAAATATTAAAAAAGGCACCATCTGCCATATAAACCATTTGCCACCTGTTCCCTTGCTTTCAGAATTATTTAATGGTTTAAATTTAATGTTTTAGCCTGCCACAGAACAGCTGGGAAGTGACTAAGTATTTTTCCTATCAGTACCTTAACGGCCAAGCACCATTATATGTTAAAAACAGCTCTTAATGCCAGCGTTTTTCTACATGCTCTTTCATGTGTCTGTCAGCTTGCTTCATTAGCGAATTCTGCTGATAGAAAACACATCTTCATAACAACAATTACTCAATTATTTTTATGGTGGTTTTTTTGAAGAAACAACTTCTCTTCTGCAGCAAACCCAATCAATGGTGAGTTCAAAGAGGTCCCAGCACTCCAAAGGGAAGGTGTTGGGACAGCAGAGTTATTCCTTGGAAACCTCTAAACTTGGCCTGGCATCTTCCCTCCCCAGTTGCTCACCGCTGTCCTAGCTGGGACAGGAGGAGTGAAGCGAGGTGAAATTTGTCTGTAAGAAATATTATTGCTGGGAAAAGGGATTTTAAGAAATTTAGGAGTAAGGTTGGACATCTCTAGAGCCTTCCAGATGAGTTCTGCTCATCTCCACCCAGCTCCCAGTGGTGGGGCTGGGCTGGTGCAGCGGGGCTGAGGAAAGCTGCTCAGTGTTTCCCTCCAAGGTATGGTTGTCCAACTTCTCATGAAACTACAAATGCTTTTCTTCTCTTTCTTTACAAGATTAATTAAAAAATGTAGACCAGTGAGTAAATATTTGGAGAGGTTGTGCACTTCTGGGCATCTAGGTCCTTCTCCCTGCTCTACTGGTCCAGATGCACTCCCCAGGGCTATGTCCCTGGGCACTCATTCCTGCATTCCCAATGTGCTCCATGGGGATTTTCCTTGGGAATTTAAGACAGTCTTGCCATTACGTATAATGAAATTTCTAGGTGTTAGATGAGCAAGAAATAACAATTTTGGAAAATCAGATGAGTGATTTGAAATATTCCGACCAGCCAATGCGATGTTCATCTACTCAGGAAGCTCTTCTTTCACCCCCCCAACCCTCCCTCTAACTCCAGGTGTCCCATGTGTCTCGCAGTAAAACAGGCCTGACTTTGAATACTGAGTAGTTCTAACAAGCTTGTTGTAGATGATCTGCCCAGCTTTAATGCTGTGTAACGAAGCAAGCAAATGAATGTTTATAGTTATTAAAGTGATAACTTCCTACTTGAGCTAATATTCAGCATAAAATTACTTTTCTGTTTCGTATCTGCGTTGGCACATGCAAGGAAGGCATGTACAGTGGGTTTCTATGCTGAAATAATGCCAGAGATCACATTGAAATGAGTCTCAGTTTTCTTATGCTGTTGGACAGTAAATCTCTGCTGGGAACTACAAGTGCTCATCTGCCTGATTAAGACTCTCTAAGAAATGGGATGGCCATTCCTAAGATGGTTCTTACTCTTTCAGTGAAAATTCAGCCATTTCTTTGGGTTACCAATGCAAACATTTTGCATCAGAAGGAGAGGCAGAGCGATACCAGGCAGAACTTTCTGATACTGCAATTTTTTTTACACCATCTACGTTGAAAAATATTGTGGATTGACTGAAGTGGCTTTATGGGTCATGGCGCCCTTAGTCTCTTCAAATAGACAGTGATTTCTAAGGCATTAAGATGATGTCTGTCTGAGCCTATCTTATGGATCTATAGCAAAAGACATTTCTAATCCTCCTTTTCCTGTGATATCATTGACATGACTAACTAGAAGTAGAAAGGAAGATCATCTGATGGGATAAAAATACACTTGGAGAGGGAATGTACTGCTGTGGTACTTCATCCTATCTCTTGCAAGAATCCTATGGCCAAGCTGGTTTCAGTTACAAATTACTCCTGCTTCATTTATGCCAACTTCTTGGGTAAACAGCTATTTCCTTTAGTGGGAACCGGAAGAAACTGATTCAGTGTCTTGAATGTGGCATCAAGATATTTACAATAGCAAAAACTTAATTAAATATTTCAGGTAGTATTTAGAAAAGACAAACAACCCAAACCTCCTCATTCAGGCCCCAACTGTTTGCTTGGTAAATGTCATGAAAGTCAGACTAAATTTACTGTATGTTTAACTGCTTGTTAAAACAAGTAATAGGCTTTTTTTCCTTCAAAAAATGCCAGTGCGCTGCTGTAGAGAGAGTTTAAATCGGATTTCTCTTGTTAGTAATAGCATTTACACTGTTGAAATACCTGCGGGGTGGTTTCTCCCCATTCAGGAGACAAGCGTGTGGTGCAGGTCTGGGCAGGTACCGCTGCTGTTGCCTGGGGAGCTAATACTGATACAGCAGTTAGCGATTTTCCCTGAGTGAGAGCTGGAAAGATGCAACAGGAGGGACGTGACTTCGTGTGCATTTCTCTTGCACTAGGGAGAATTGTGTATTAGCAGTGAGAAGAGAAATGTGTGCTGCTTCTAAAAATTCTTCTTCATAATATGTTCAGCCTTTGTTTTTCAGATATTTTTTTTTTCACCTGTTCTGATATTGTCAAATGAAGGCGTAGTGTGAGTTTCGAGCAACATATTCTCAATGTTTGACCTGAATTCATGTATCTAATGCAAACTTAGTGTAAAACCAGCGTCTGATGGAGGAAAAAACTCTGTGGTCCCAGCGGATTGATCTCTTCTTGTAGAATCTGTATCTGCAGATCTTGTATGTTTTGGTAGAAAATTCTCAGTATGACGTGTTAGACAAGGAAATGATTTCACAGCGTTGCCTGAAACAGAACAGGTTCTCGAAAGGCTAATAGTTTGTTAATTTTCTACTTACAGTTTGTCTAACGTAATTGTGAACTCAGTAAATCCTGTGCCACAAAAGTGTCCTTCAGTTAATTTAAGGATGCCATTACATTTCATCTTGGAAATTAAAAATAATCTAGAAACACCTGCTTAGAAGATTATTTTAAGGAAACCCAAATGTAACTATGAATTTCAGGGAACCGTAGCAGTTACGTGCTCTTGCTCATGAGCAGCTCATAGCAGTTGGGGGTGTCTGCTAGGGTAGGACCTCCGGGTGGTTCCCTGTCAGCCCTTCTGCTGGTGGCTTTGATCCTCCAGCCCTGGGGACACAGGGGTGGCCAGCATGCCCCAAGNTCCAGGAAAAACCACTTTGCTCGTTCAGTCTCTTTGGTGGTGGGAAACAATTTTGTAGCAATTTGCATGGTATTTTTAACCAGGTACAGTTAGGAGTCAGTGGACGTTTGCTGGTTGACTTCATGTGTTTCTCAATCAGTTCCCGCTATATAAGTGTAAATAAATTTAACGAGGTAAAATGAATCTTAGTTAGTTGGCCAGAATATAAATAAGGAAAATTAATTAAATTCTACAATTTTAAGTGTGCTATACATGCTTCCCTAGAGTACCTAAATAGAATTTCATTGATTTTTATTACGAATTTAGTTCTGTTTACGGCATGAGAAGCATGCTGGTAGTGTTTCTGCTGCGGTGGGGGGAGGCCTGGGAGCCAGGGAAGTAAAAATCTGGGGTAAGATCAAGGGTTGGGAACTTTTCAGCTGAAATTTTCTGGAGGAGCCATGTGGTTTGGCTTGAGGAACTGGCAGCAAATAGCCCAAGGCTGCATGTCCCCTCTGTCTTGAGTTAGCTCTGCAGAATGGGTAAAGCAGCAGAGAAAAGTCCAATGAGACCCCCAGGGTTCCAGCAAAGAAAACCCCTCCTGTGAGCCAGTTGTCAACTTCCCCACTATGATGCCAAGAGCCAGTTATTTTTATAAAAATCTCAGCTCAGACGCCATCATAAGGAGTCGTGCAAGAATTGGAAAAAAGAGATTTGCGTTTCTGGTTTCTACTTTGCTGGTTTTAAAATTCCAAACCCAATTTGTAACTCAAATCCTCCTAGAAATAGGTATTTGAAGATTTTACTCCGAAATACAAAGGATTAGTTCATGCAGAAATAATTACTGTGATAGGGCGGAGAGAAAGTGGAAGTTCTGAAGGATTGATGCTGCATAATTTAGTGCATTCACTCAGAATTACATGCTATTAAACAAAGAGATTGAAATTTTATGCTGGAGTTAGTTTTCATAAGGCTGGGGGAAAAAAATATTGTAGAAGTTTTGCAAATGGGACCATGTTAAGGAGCAGAGAAGCATTTCAGAAGATGGACAGGGTGGGGTGATCATCGTTGTCCCTGTCCCTAGTGTGGGCACCCTGCAGCCCTTCTCCATGCTTGTTGGAGCATATCAGGGCTTCCTCTGGCATTTGAGAACCTACATCCTCCTCTTCCAATTTTATATGATGGATTGTGTGAATCATTCACAAGGATCTTTTCATCCCATTCTGCTGTCACCCTCCTGGGTTGGGGGGTCACCCAGGTTGGGAGCTACCACGTTGATAAACCTGCCAAAAATCTGATACTAACTTCTCTTTCCGTTTGATGGGACTGCTCTATGCTCTGTAACGCAGCAGGAGCCAGCGATGGCTAAAGTGGTCTTGCTGGAGTTTTAGATGTGTGTCCCTAGAAACTCCCAGGAACCATGGGGAGAAGAACACAGTGGCTCAAAACACCACTTCCCAGCCATCAGTTCCATCTCATTTCTGTTTTACTGAAGAGTAAAATAGTGGTGTCGCAATCACACCCTTTAGGAAAAGGAATTTGGAGGAAGTAATCTTTAAAATGAGAGCCCAGAAAAATTCATATTATTAATATTGATGTTTAAGTATCAATAATCACATTATTTTAAATATTANATTGTTGAGAAGATACTGGTTCAGTTCTGAATCTGTAAGATAGGATGGCAGAATATAGAAGAACTCAGTGTGCTGCTGTATAACAGGGGGGTCCCAGTGGGGATCTGGTCCAGAGGACACAGTGTGTCTCTCTCCAGCCCAAGGAGTCCTTGCAGGAGTGACAACCTGCACAGTGTCATCTCTTGTCGGATGGCTTTTGTTTTACTAGCTATTAAAATGAAGCCCGGAAAAGAAACATCCTGTTAAAATTAAAGGGTAAACAGTTCCTATTGTTTGTTTGTTTTTAAGTAAGCAGAAGAGCTCGGTTTCGCTGCACGCATCGCTTGTTTTTGATGGTAAATCTGGAGGATGATTTAATTCCATGGGCTTTGCAAATCACACAAACTCAGCATCCGATTTCATTGGCTTTTAAGGAAGGAGCGATGTGACTGTCCGTACCGTGGAGCACAAATCCAGCTCCGGCACTTGTTATGCCTGGCAGGCGCGCTCTGTTTACTGCGGGCAGAGACGCCTTTGCTGGGGGAACGGTAGCGTTTGAATTTTATTTATTTATTTATTTATTTTCCTGAATTAGCATATTGTTTGCTTTCCAGAGGATCATGCTCACCAGGCTGTTTGGGTTTAGAGGGCTGCAGTCGCTTTGGGAAGGATAAAGATAACCATCCTTTCACTGTGGGAGGACTTGGTGCCGTTGTGTACGTTTCCTCTGCAGAGGATTGGTGCCAGCCATGCATTCCCAAGGTGTGTTACAGGAATTAATTTAATTATTATGTGGTGGTGAGCTCATACCATTCACGGGAATGCAAATGAATATCCCTGCTACCATCCCGGGGTGTGGGGGAGTTTGTTTAATCCTGTGTGGTCCTCCTGTGTGTGGTCCCCCTCTGCAGGTGATGAGCACTGGGATGTCCAGACCCTTCCTCCCAGTTTTTGGTGGCATCTTGGGTCCACCAAGGTGTGTAGTGGGCTCTGCAGGAGGTTTTGTCCCTGCTGGGTAGAGCGCTCCCTTTTTCATTATTTTCCCTCTTTCCTGATGCCTTTTCTTGTGCCTTTGCCCTCTCCTGCCACATGGCCAAGCTCAGCTAGAACAGTTTCCAGTAATATTTTGTTTTCCTACTGAATCATGCTGCCTCAAACATTGCCATCCTTGTCATCTCATCAGGGGATCCAGCTCTTTGGTGCCTCATTTTTTAGCACAATTCTGGCAAGATTTCTTTTCAACAGTGGTACTGCCTTGATAGTTATTTTTTCGCGGGATAGTATTTTGAAAATCGGGAGAATATTCAGCCAGAAAGGTATTAACAAAGGAACAGTCGATCCGAGCCAGGGTCTCTGGGATGGTAAATGGTGATAAATGGCACGAGTTTTTCCTTGGAAGCACGGGACACGGTGCCATTGCCCATGTTGCCAAAACCGTAACTCAGAGAAATTTGTCATAATTCAAAATAATCTGGGGAAGTGTGCCTTATGGAGTTGTTTGTGGTTTCCAGTATATATTTTGGCATCTGCTGCTGTCCTGTCCCACTTTCCTGCAGAACAAGCTTGAGGGCAAGCAGTCCCTGGGGACACTCTTGTTTTCCCTGGGCCCCAACACAGGGAAGGGTCTCGCGATTTGGCTGGAATGATAATCGGCACAGAGGGGGAAAAAATAAAAGATAAAAAATGCATGAAGGTCATGCCTTTTTTGTATCATCCCTCACTGTATTGGTGGTGTGTTCCTGTGCAAAGCTGTGTGAATGGGGACATGGGGATGGCGCTGGCAGCTTTCTCTGGCACCAGCACCTTTGCCAGTCCGTGCTGGGAGCTGGAATTGTGCGGTGCAAGGCAGAGAGTGAAGTCTTGGGGCTAATTTGCTTTGTTGACTAGAACTGTGGCAAATGTTTGTTTTCCTTGTTAGCAGTTAATCTAGGAGCAGTGGTGTTTTCACATGGGTTTCAGGGGAGGGATTTCTCTGGGCTGTCTCCTCCTGACTGTCAATGCTGCAGAGGCTCAGCCTGGTCTGGACACAGTGGCACTGGAATTGTGAGTCTCGGGGGCGCTTTGCGGAGGAGAAGTTCTCTTGGGTTACTGGTGTGAAATACATGAGATTTTTTTAGTCTGATACTTGACCTTTTTTTTTTTTTNTTTTTTTTTTTATTTCTCCTTTTTTTCTTTTCTATGGAATTGCCTTCCCTCTCTTAGCAAAATCAGCAGGATTGGGTGGAATTACTCATTTCTAATACAAATGGTTTTGAAAGAAGTAACACCCCTTCGGTTTCTATACGGAAGAACTTGTTTGGTGTGAGGGTGGTGAGAGCCTGGCCCAGGTTGCCCAGAGAAGCTGTGGCTGCCCCATCCCTGGAGGGGTTCAAGGCCAGGCTGGAGGGGGCTTGGAGCAACCTGGGCTGGTGGGAGGTGTCCCTGCCCAGGGCAGGGGGTGGCACTGGGGGGGCTTTAAGCTCCCTTCCCCCTAAACCATTCTGTGATTAATACAGAAAAATGAGTAAGTGGGCATAGGCTGGTTGGTGGTCAGGGGGTGGAAGGGGTTTGTCAGTATAGACAGCCTCTTCAATGGGAGAAGGAGGAACCCCCAGGGAGGGGGAGAGCTGGAACTCCAGCCCCAGGGTGTCACACAGCTTGTGATTGCTGAGATGGATTCCGGGAGTTAATTAATGAGAGCAAAAGGAGGGAATCTCATTTCACACTTGATGTATGCAGCGGTTAGGAAGCTCATTGTAAATGGTGCTAAAGTTTTCTGTTGCTAAATATATCAAGATCTTTCACAGAGCTGAAATCTTTGGGGCATTTCTCAATTCCCTTCTGTGGCCACCCAAACCTGAAATATTAGAGATTGGGAATTTCACCTTTATGACTTCAGGTGGGGAATCAGTGTTTGATGGCTCAGAGCCTGGGTTCGTTCTGACTTAGATTATTCATCTTTAAAAAGAAAAAGGGTGAGAAAAAACTTGTGGATGGGATTTGTATTTTCAGTCTTCTGAAGACGTGGAACCTAACCCTGAGCAAAGTGTCCCCAGCGCTGGGTCAGCAGAAGTCCAGGCAGTTACATGGGGACACCAGCTGGGGCTCTGGGGATCTGTATCATGTGCTTTTCTAACTGGGGGCCTTAAAGCTGTCTTTAATGGTCTTGTTATTTCTGTTATTACATATATGTCATTTTTAATACCATTATCGTAATTCTTGCTTTTACAGCTGTTGTGATGAGAAATCTCATTAAAGGTTGGGAAATGGTTTGTGTTAACTTTTGCCAGTCACAGAGCTCTCGCTTAGATTTGGACTTTTTTCTTTCAATTAAACACCAGTGAGAGGTGTGGTGCACAGGGGGGATTAGTTCCCACCCCAGATCCTGGAGGTCTAAAGGCAGCACCAGAGGAGGAGCGGGGCGCTCTTGGGTCTGGGGGAAGCAGTACCGACCTGCAGAACTGCTTTTTTCCCCAAAAGGCAAGAAATGAGGAAGATAAAAAACCCATCTAAAAATAGTTCCTTGTGCGAAATCTTTAAGCTGGAGAAGCTTCTGCTTTCCCAAAAGTGGCAACAAGAGTTTGGAAGAGCAATCGGAGTTGTAGCTGCCTGTGGTTAATGCCTGTTGAATGTCAAAACCAGGTCGAAGAGGAGCAGGGAGGACAAGGGCTTTCTTTAGGGGGTGTTCAATGCATGTCGGGGTTGACTGGTATCATCCCTTGCTCCCTCCCCCAGGGCAAACGGAGATTTTTTGGTTGTTTTCTACCCAATGGTACTTACAAGCATCAGTAACACAATATCCAAAATTTAGATAAGGCTAAATGAGGCACTTCAGCTGTTAACTTCTAAGGGGTTTTGACTAGTTTCAACTTCATTTTGGTTCTGAAGCCACTTTGCCTTTACTTGTTTCTCTGCTCATCTGTTGGAAATAGCAAAAAGCCAGGTTGTTAGAAGAAGAGGAGGTGGGCAGGATAATCTTACCCAGCTGGGCTCGTTGGCAGGAGATGCTCATTGACGCTCCCTTCTTACTCTGCAGATTCACAGAAATTTTTGCTGATTTTCTATCTGTGCATCTTCAGTCCCTGCTCCGATGAGCAATTTCCTTCAGCGGTTCCTTGTTCCTACAGCGGCTGTGTCAATGCACGCTGAAAGGAAAGCTTGAAATTATCCCCCAGGAACAGAAGTGCAGCCGCTGACAGCCAGGACTGCGTGTTGGCCCTTGGAGGTACACGGTGATTTCAACTTTTCCTACCTTCAGGGGAGAGCAAGGGTAAAGCCGCGAGTTTCTGTAGCGGGCACAAATACAGAGCGAGGCTGTTGGAGCTCAGGTAAAGGGGAAAAAAAGGACAATTTTGAGTAGGACCACAGGACTTGCTGATGTGGTGATGCTGAGAGCACTTGGCGTATATTGAGGAAAGGCCAAGGAGTTGCCCATGGAGCCAATGCAGAATCAAGAGGCTGCAGATGGAGCATCTTATTTTGCAGTTATGGACCTGTGTACCCACTTTCTTTTGATTAAAGGTGGCAAATTTTATCTCTGGTTAAGCAGTTGTTTATGTCCCATTTAGTTTGAAGGTGCATTTCCTGGGGACTCCATCACAAAGATTTTTATAGGGTTTGTGTTGAAGGAAATTATTTTTTTCCTTTTTCCAAAGGAAAGTGATGGCAGCACGTTACTGTGTGTGTGTCAGATGATGTGATGTGCCCTGTTTACCCTAAATGCTGTCTGTCTGTCTGCATGTTTTATGGTCATCCTGTAAGGCTCAGGGTGATGGCAAATCCAAGCAAGAGAACACCAACAATTTGCTAAATATGTCTCATTGCAAAAGTTAAGTAGCTGATTTTGCTCTTCTTCCCTCAAATTATTATTTGTGCCTGTGTGTCTGCAACATATACTTGATATCCATACAGATCATTCTGAAAGAAAAATTTTCTGGTGTAAGCTTTAGTAGAAGCGAAGTAATTTAAAACCGTGCCAGTCTAGCACAGATTGTAATCTAATATTTGTAGCCATGTTGTCTTTATGATTTGTATCTTGTAAATATCCGCCTGCATGAAATGAGATGAAATCATATTTTCTCTTCGTCCCTAAAAATCAATTGTCCTGTTAAAATCATAGTGAATAAAAATTATACATTGCAGAGTGGTATCATAATTTGTAATCATGTAGGGCAGTCTGACCTTTTTTCTGGTCTGTTCTTGGATAGGAAGAGAGTCGTCTCCGTCCTTCCTTTATGAAGGACAAGGGATGTTGAGCAACCTGCTCTAGTGGGAGGTTTCTCTGCCTGTGACAGGGGCTTGGAACTAGATGAGCTTTAGGGTCACTTCCAACCCAAAGCATTCTGTGGTTCTATGTAGGATGTAGTTAAGGGTGGGTGGGCACGGCTGTGTCCCACGGAGAGTCTAGGGACACACTCAGAACGGGGCACATCTCCAGCCACCTACCCTGGGTGAGCAGGGACCCAGCACTTTTTTCTGTAGCACCCGCTAGAGCCAAGGTACATCTCCAGAGATGAGCCTTGAGCTTCCTGCTATTCAAACGAGGGTTCCAGAGGCTGTTTGTGGAATAACATTTCGTACGAAGCTGGCAGTGGAAAACCTGCTGATGGTGTACAGGAGGAAGCACAACACCAGGATGTTGTAGATGGGAACCCAAACTGAGGTTCTTGAACTTCTCCTGGTCTCCTGAACCCTGACCTTCATCCTGCAGAACTGGGGAGCATTTTAAAGAGGGGATGTAGGAGGAATAAAGGGTACCAAACCCCTCTGTGCATCAACATATGGGGCCTGAGAGCATCCCGAGGTGGGAGATTTTGTCTGGGAGCCTTCTGGACGGGAAGGGTCATTGGTCTCTCTGGGACTGGGTTGGTCCATTCTGGCATCGCGCACTCAAGGAGTCATCCAGAAATGTCCTGTGACTTCTGGCTTCGGAAGGGCAATACTGAGCCTGCTCTTACTAAGCAGTGATGTGAAAGCAGCGGTTTTTTGTTTTCCAAAAGCAGCACTTTAGATAGTTTCAGACCGAAGTTTCAAACAAGACAGTGATGGAGATGCAGGAGGAGAGCGCTGTGTGATCGTGACTGGGCTCTCCAGAAGTGATTGCCATGTTATCGGGATTTGGCTCTGCTCCAGAACACAGCTCACTTAATTATCTGAGACTGATAGTGACACACAGCCTGCCAGTTATTTGATACAATGTATTTTTTATTTTTATCTTTAAGGGAACAGGGGATTGTTGCACATAGAAATATAAAAATCACAAACTCACAAACGTGGGGTTTTAAAAAATATATCAGTTTCTCTTCGCGTCTCATCATACTGATTTTCTGTTAAATTTGGTGTGTTTCTTTCCTGAAACAAAAAAAAAACAAACCCAAAACACTGATTCTGATTCGATGTAACCCAGTGTTTCCTAGACAATGAAAATACAGCTAGAAAATATTAAAATGCTCCCAGGATTTTCCTTCAAACAACTCCAATAGCAGAAGCAGTGAGTTGCTTCACTAAGTTACCAGGGGGGCGTTCAACGCTGCCTTGTACCATTTAGCCTCCTGCAGCTGAACCAGGTTGTGAAGGCTGGGGGTTATTCCCCAGAAAAGTCAGACTCTTGATATAAATTTCCTTTTTTTCAGCTTTACAGGAAGGTGGAGGAAAGGGTTGAATTCAGGATGGGCAGGAGATGCTGTTTAGTTCTGCGGGATGTACTCCTGTCTTTACTCTGCAGATGGGTTTGCATTTAATTTCTCCCTTTGGTTTGGGGAAAAAAAAAAAAAACCACAAAAAAAACCCCAAAACAACAAAACCAACCAGAAAACCCAGTATTTCTTCTACTTTTGGCCTTAAAGTTATATAGTTGATGGCAATTAAATATTGAAGTTGCCAAATATGTCTGTAAATTGGAGCTGGGTGGGATGTGCACTGGTGGCTCTGTTACCAGATCAAAATTATTGACCCTGTGCCCTTCTGGAGACCAGTTGGACATTTCCTGGGGGAGATTTCTGGAGAGAGGACACCTTCGGCAAAGAAACTGTGACCTGGGAAAATGACATGGGTGAGAATCCGGAGTTGTGCACTTTAAACGGGGAGTTTTTCAGCACTTCCCAGCCTTCCTGCCTTTGGGAGAGGATATTCATCATCAGTGATCTCGTACCTGATCTCAATTTTGATATAGGGTGAGACGCGCTTTGTTTTAATTCCTCCTTGCGGCGGTAACTCGCCCGTGTTCCAATGGCTGTGCTCAGCCAGACCCGAGAATCACTGAAAGCAGAGGAAGCTGGAGAGGGAAAAAAAAACCCACCAAAGCACCAGACAAATTTGTTTTCTTAAGAACCCTAATTTTTCTCTGATGAAATATAATATAATGCATAAGTTTAAGCACAGGTTTTGCATATTTTTAAAATGACTTTTTGCAGAAGAAAGCCATAGCCGTTGCCCACTTACCTCCCAGCTGATCTGGATCCGGTGCAATGTTCTGGTGCCTTTAGAATTTCATGACAGAAGATGCTTCTCGCTCAGAAGAGCCATTGTCTGTGCAACTGGCAGAAAACCCGAAGCGTAACACCCCAGTAAGTTTGCTTCACTGTGGATTGGTTTGGCTCACGAAGGATTCCTTTTGTTTTATCCCTTTTGGCACCTGAGATGGGGCCCTCTTTCATTTGTTTTCTGTTGCTGATTTCATTTCTTCAAACAGATATTTGAGATACGAGTTTGGGCAGAGTAGAGCAGCCACTGCACGTTGGCAAGGGAGCCAACACCTTCCCAAAGACACTGCCAATTAATCGATCCCTTCCAAAAACCTGGGATATTTCCAATATTTTCAAATATTGGGAGGTATTTAACCCTGGAGGGGTTCAAGGCCAGTTTGGCGGGGGCTTGGAGCAACCTGGTCTGGTGGGAGGTGTCCCTGCCCATAGGTGCAGAGATGAATGACAGTCTGTGTTCAAGTTGCTGTCTATCTGTTTGATCACTGGAAAGCAGCAGGACTCCTGAGTTGAAATGCTGCCACAGCCAGAGGATTGAATTGCAAGAACTGCACAAAAAGAAATACTGTTTGTTTTGCGAGCCACCACAGTAAATACACACATTTGTACTCATCCTAAGGAAGGATATTCTCATTCAAAACAAACAGTTATTTATTTTCCCTACTTTAACTGTATTTGAGAGATGAATCTGTCTTCTCAAGAGTCGTTTTCGGGCATCGCAGCCGTTTCTTACGTAGATTATTGTGGAAAATTCTCCATTCCTGCATTAGAGCAGAAGGAGCTGGATGCTGCTGCCTGTGCTGCTGCTCTTCCTGCCCCATGTGGCTGTCCTGACCCCTCTCACTCCATGCAAGACTACTGAAAATATTTCCCGGTAATCTGCTTTTTATGCAGAATTTGCTTGCCAGTCTGGCACTCAGACATGTAGCAGAGGACGATTGGAATGAAATGTAAATATTTTCCAAATGCAGGGCCTTTTCTGCCAGGAGCTGCTGCCGGCTGGGCCGTCTCCCAGCATGCTGGCTCAATTGCCTTTGGGCTACTTGATGTGCCTGGGGACTAGCAGCATGGCTGGGCTCGTGGCCCTGCTTGAAGGGTGGAGGGGTGGGCAGGGAGCATCGTTCACCCGTTATACCTTGGAATTAACCCTGGGCAGAGCCCTCGCAGCTGAAACCCTTAATTCCCTTAACTCCTTGGTGGTAAATGGTGATACAGCAGGGTTTTTCAAATGCCAGGAGATGCAGCAGTGGTCAGAGGAGGTGACTTGCACTCGATTGCCGAGATAGCCATGTGTGCTGGCCAGTGAGCCTGCAAGGAGATGGGAAATTACCTCCTTAAGCAATTCCCTGACCTAACGAGGGGTAGTTTCCTACAGATTTACGCCTCGTGGTATTTAAATAAGTGCAGACAATTGGAGCTTTTTTGCCATTCAGAGCACTTTGCTTTCTCCTGGATGCTGGGGCACTTCCGAAAAGATAAGGTTTTGCTGTGGCCTTTTTTTAGCTGGAGCACTTAAAGCACCTCTCTTCTATTCCTTGCCCTGCTGGTCATGACAACAGAAGTGTTCAATCAGTCTTCTAAAGGTTGACCTCGATTTTCATGTTTTTAGAAAAGCCCAATGTTTTTGGGTTTTTTTGGTGGAGGAGCACAGGAATGTTTGGGCAAATATCCCCTAAAGAAGGAAGGTCTGAAGAAAGCACTTTGCCTCTGTAGGAGCCTGGTGCCATGCTGGGGCAGCTCTGGGTGATGAACTCTCATCACGAAGAAGCTCATTGCTTCCAAAAGTTTCATGATGAGCAGGAGATGAAGGGCTTTGGGCTGATGGTGTTGGCACCTGGGTCATCAGTGCCCTGGTCATATTTGTGTACCTGCTTTTTAATAGGTGTTGTCAGTCTGGGTTTCTGTTAAAAGCTATAGATATCTGTCTATAAAGTGTCAAAGTGCACTGTAAGTGGGGCTCGAGGAGGGTTGTTGAGACGCCGGAGCAGTCCAGCCACTGTGGTGCCTCTTGGTAGCACTGTGCCGTTGGCATTGCCTGCATCCCGAGCAGGGATACTGGCACGTGGGGTGTGCTGGGATGTTTCGATGGTGCCTCTGGTGCTACACTGGGGAAGAGCTTTCTGCCACTTTTACCTTCTAAAGCTATTCCATATCAAATAGTTACAAATAAGAAGTAAGAATTTGCTTATTTTATATTACTTAAGTGGTTATTGCTGGTACCACTTCACTATATTCCAGTGAAAAGTTGGTAAAATTGGTCTATCCTTTAGAAAAGACTGGTGACAGCTCTCTAGATTGTCTCTCTGCTGTACAGCTATACATGTGCATGTCTTATGTATCAGCCTTTAGTTATGTGAGTATTTTTCATTTAACTAAAGAGCCAAAGTCCAATACTAATTTTCTGACCTCCTTATAGGGCAATTTACTAATCAGATGGAATAGCAATGAGGTGATTAAGCTTCTACACTATCCATTTCTAACTAAAAAAAAAAAAAAATTATTCTGTGTCAAAATCCATAAGCCAGCTAATGCATTTTCCAACTCACTGTGGTGCCCTCAAGTCCCTTGTGTCTGTGCCGGGTGGTACCATAACCTGCTGAGAGCTCTTCCTTTCTAGAAACGTATATTCATTCTGGTATCACCCTTCACCTTTCTATCTCATTGCTGTTCTTCTATTTCTATCCTAGGTCACTGAATATATTATTTTTGCTACTTTACGCTATGGTAGCAAAATAGATCTTCAATAGCAATGTTCTTTTTTGAATGTTTTTAAATTTAAAAATAGGAAAACTCAAACAAAAATAAAACCTCAGGAAACCTGGACAAAAAACTGCAAAGCAATCAGGGTAATTCTGCCAAAAGCAATGACGTTGCCGAAATTTAATTCCTATTGAGATGGGAAGCAAGGAAAGCCTTAATTTCTCATTGCCCCTCTGCTGTGAGGACAGGCTGAGAGAGTTGGGGGGGTTCAGCCTGGAGAAGAGAAGGTTCTGGGGAGTCCTTAGAGCCCCTTCCAGTCCCTAAAGGGGTTCCAGGAGAAATGGAAAGGGACTCTGGATGAGGGAGGGGAGCCATAGGACCAGGGGGAAGGGTTTGACACTGAAAGAGGAGAGATGGAGCTGAGATGTGGGGAAGAACTTGTTTGGTGTGAGGGTGGTGAGAGCCTGGCCCAGGTTGCCCAGAGAAGCTGTGGCTGCCCCATCTTCAGTCTGAAGCAGAGGGAAGAAAATCAGGTTGGGAAAGGGCTGGATGTTTTTAATGAATGTTTTCTGGGCCCTCCAAAGCAACAGAGGAAGGAAGGAGAATGGAGCAAGGGTCGCTTCTAGGCCAGCTGGAAGTGGCCCTGAGGAAGAGCATGGTGGGACCTCAAGGAGCTTCTGCAGAGCCAAGGGGCTGAACAAGTAGCAGTAAGAAATGAGGAGCCGATGGCAAGTTCATGGGTAGTGTCTTCTGCTCCCCAAACTGTCACTTTCTGTGGGTACTCACCACAGTAGGAAACAACAGCTGTATCTGCCACTGGGCAGAGAAAGCTCTTTTGAGTGTTTAAAATTAATATTAGCATTTTATTTCATATGTACAGGTTGTCTTCTGCTTTAGGCCTTTCTGGGGTGGGTTGGTTGGGTTTTGTTTGGTTTTCCCATGCAGAAGTGAAATTCCTCCAGACTGTGTCAAGAGGGCAGAGCCCGCCTTACATCAGCGTCTCTCGGGAAGTGTAAGGTAAAGCCTTTCCCCAGCAGAGCCAGGCCACTGAATATTTAATGCTCTTCGTTAATACATTCTCATTACATTTCAATTTAGATGTAAAAAAGAATCATTGTGGCTCACATTTGACTTAGAAAATAAGCATATCTGGGAGTACCTGCTGGGCTTCTTATTGAGTGGGGGATTTTCAGTGTTGCATCAGTGATTTGAAAGTCAACAAAATTATACTGTTAATAGGTTTTTGACTCTTTGGTCATGGGCACACTTTTGAAAATTACTTTCTTGGGCTTTTACTGCTGAAAATGTTCACCATCTTTAGAAGCCAAGGGAGATCCTGTCTGCACACAGCAGAATGTAAGGAATATATATGCAAACAAGCAAGGATAAAATTTCTGACAAAGCAGAGGAATTAAACCACTGGTATGCCAGGAACAAAACAAGGTGCTGGAATAGGTTAAAATAGTATGGGAAAAGAAGCAAAGTTCCCATTTTCCCACGCCTGAGCCCAGCTGCACTGTCAGGAAGCTTGGATTTGTACAGATTTCAGCTCAGCAGCACTGCACATCAGCTGGTTGAGCAATGCCTTCACCTGGGTCAGAAGATGAAGCTGGGAACCAGCAGGAGCGGAGACCTCTGGGTTTTCATGGGTATGGAGAGGTCTGCAGACCAGAGCGGGTAACCCCGATGGCTGGGCAGGCCTGTCATCGGCTCAGGGGGACATAACCGGTAGGTGCAGCAGTACAGTGGAGTGTGCGCATGGATCAACTTGTTCTACTGTTTCTGAAGTACTTAAGGTGTGAATAAGCATTAAAAATTCCTGTCCTCTTTCCAAGGCTCTCCGTGTTTTTCCATTTACTCTGGTGGGCTCTGACAAGAGCTTTTCAGTAACAAGAACACCCCTGGGTAATCTCCATCTCTCAGCAGCAGAGCCACAGCATTTTTTCTTACTTTAAGGCAGTGATCTTTATGACAGGTGCCATTTGGACAGTATTCTCCAGTCCAAAAACAACTTATCTGATTTAAAGATGTTTTTAAAAAACAAGTACATTAATGGTATGTTGTGGTTTTCTTGAAGTATTATAGAATTAATTGAAAATCCACTGAGATGGTGAAGCTTGTGTGTTTAGAAGACAGTTTGTGATGTCAGTCTGTCAGTTGTGTCATGGGGAGCTTCCCCTTCTCTTCAGGTGCTGAAGCAAAAGTATAAAAATGACAGTTCAGACACGCTGGGTGACGGGGTTGTCCTTTATAGCTGTTCCCAGTTTGGCCAGTGTGGCTGTAGCCGTTCCCAGTTTGACCAGTGTGGCTGTGGGACTTGGCCTCCCTGAGCTACCCTGGCTGGGCAAAGAGGGAGAGCAGACGTTCATGGGGCTGGGATGGCCCTGGGGCTGGGGCTGCTCTGCTCTCATCCTCTGTCCGGGAGACAAATCAGCCTCTGCTCATCAGGGATGCAAATCAATGTCACTTGCAGAAGATACTCAGATCTCTGAACCTTCTGCTCATCTCCTGTTGTCCTCCCGTGTCCTTGCAGTGTCCCCGCTGCGGTCAAGTCAAGTTGTAGGTGCCCGGTGTTTGTAAGTCACAATAAAATGCCTCTGCATCGAAATAATCTTAAAAATGGACAGATGTTCCCAAAACGCACGACTTGCTCGTCAGGGCTCCCTGGCTCTGACTGTAATCAGACACCTCATGGAAAAGATTGCTTTTATCCTCCCCCTCCTCAGTACTGTTTTATACTTTATAGTAAAATTTGCCTAAACATAATCATAGAACGCAGAGAGTGTGGGGGGTGGTAGGTTCATGTTTAGGTGTTATTCCAGCCCGGGTTATGTTCAGTTCAGCCTGAGAACTTATATTGCAGCCTGACATTAAACTCAGTCCTCAGAGTTTATTTGTATTCCAAATCCATCTATTGCCAAGGCTGCTTTTTATGAGCACGCAGACCTAGAAAGCATAAATATTTATTCCTTAAAGGTTATGATTGCCTTAAACCGTTCAAGCTTATTTGGTGAGCACCAGATATAATTAAACTAAGCAGTTGAACTCAATCTGCATGTATGAAATATATACATATATGCACACACATATATGTATATTGCTTGCCTCCAGTATGGGTGGAACCTGGGAACTAATTGCTTCCATCACACTAAAAGATGCACTGATAATTTTATTGTTCCTGGATGCGAAAATAAATCAACATAAAGAGGCAGCTGAAGTTATGTACTGGAAAGTCACGTTTCAGCACGTGGCATACGCTGTGGTAATGGAACAAGCAGAGCTGATCTCAGGTGGTGTTTGTCTATCTATGGGGAGATAATTAAACACATTATGAAAATTCTTCCAGTTCTGGGTGTAGAGAGTTGTTTCTGTACTGAAACTCATGTGCAGACCTTCATGTGAGCCTACAGCCACCCGGTGTCCCTGTACACCTCAGCATTTGGGGGTGAACCTGCAAGTGTCTGTGTGGTTCCTGTGCTGTGTGCTGGAGTCCCAGTGCAGCATCTCGGCTCCCATCACCACAGGAGGCAGTGGTGGGATGGGACCAGGGGTGTTTTTGGAGCTGTGTATGAATTTTCTCCATTCGTGGTAACGCAGCCCCTGGTAAAGAACGGTGGTGGGAGCAGTGGTGCTTGCACTTGTTGCGGGGGGCGGTTGTGGATCAGCATTTCTCAAAGAGCTTGTCTGCAAAGCGTGGGGTTGCCTGAGACAAACCTGTCCCCCTGGGGACCTGCAGCAGCAGGAGGGGACCTGGGCTGAGCCCGTGGAGTGGCACAGGTTCCCATCTGTAGGTGTGAACCTCTTCCTCCTCCTTTGGAAATGTAAAGGTGGAAAGGGAGAAGCCAGAGCTTCCCTGGCCATGCTCATCTCCAGCATCGTTCCATCTGTTGATGTCTCTGAAGGAGGTCAGTCTGGATGAATTCGGAATGGCTGTATGGCCTTTTCCTCACTGTAGGTAGCAAGGCTGCCATGTGGGTTGGAAGGGACCAGAGGATGAAATACCATTTGAATCTGTCTCTGATGGCTCTGGAAGCGAGAGGATGAAAGTGTCCTTTTACCTGTCATTAAAATTAAATTGAAAAGCCAAGGAAAACCAAATAACTCTTGCTCTATAAAATGTTACTGATGGAATTAATTGTGCAGCGCTGTACATCTAAGTTACAGAGGGAAATCCTGGCTGAAGAAATGGTCTCCAAGGCTATGGAAACCAGAAATGCAGTCTGTTTGTGCGTGTGTCCTGCTGGGCATCTCCATCAAACCAGAGGGGCCATTGTAAGTACTCTGAGCTCCATGTGGTCAGAGGCACCTTAGACTTCAGAGTTGGAATTGATGGTTCCTTGGCGTTTCTTTATATCCAGAGAGCTCATCAAAGTTAATAGTTTTGCCAGGGGCTTTTACAAAAACAGAAAAAAAGAAACTGTCATTGCCTGAGGTCTGAACATCATCTCGGGCTGGAAAATGGTTCACTGTCTTGTTAGAGATGGCCAGTGTTACAAGTGCCTCCAGTCACGTTGTTGTGCTGAAGGTAGCACAACAAACATCACACCGACCTCTTCCTCTTCCATAAATGCCGTATTTATCATTCTTTCTTCGAAGCAAACATAGATTAAATGTGTCACCACACCTTGCAGGGTAATTTCTTTATCATGCTACTGATTGTGTCTTGCAGGAATTTCTCTTACCTTGACTTAATGGCAAAAAAAAAAAAAAGAGAGAAATAACAAAATATTTCCTTGTCCAGTGTTTTTCCTGGGGCTCCATGCCATTAATCTTCCCTGTGCCTCCAGGCAGCCCATGCTGCTGTCCCAGGGAGGAGATTGCAGGAGAATGGTGTGGAGCTGCTGGGGACAGTTAGTGCATCACAGAGGTCTCGGTTCCCCTCTCCCCCTGCTCCTTTGGTGTTAATGGTCCAGGAGCTCCCGCTCCATTGATCCAGGAGCATCTCTTGGTATCTGTTTTACTTCGTCCTACACCACTGCAGGTCCGTGGAGGCCTCTCACCAGTTCAGATGGTCACCACACATGTACCTGTATGTCTGAGCTATTGCCTAAGAAAATCCATTGTGTATGTAGTTTTACGTGTGCCTTGAGGTGTATCCACCCTAGACAATTCTATGTGGTCTTCTCCATTGTCTGTCCTGTATGAACCTCTGCTGGACCTGGGAGGTTAAAACTGTCCTGGCACTGTCCTCTTGTTCCCTCTTTTCTGTCCCTTCTACTGGCTGGCTGGCAGGAGGGTGGCTCGCTAATTAACCCTTGGCTTGGAGGGCTGTACTCCAGGCGTGGGTGAAGCTGAAGGGTGGGAGGAAGCCCATAAAACTATTCAATGTGCCATCTCCTGGAGGGAGGGGATGCTGTGCTCATACATGGCTCCCAGCTGGAGCTCCCTGGAGGGCAGGAGGAGAAGAGGGGGCTAATGGGGCGAGCCCCCAGCAGATGGGGGTACCCATCCTCTGGGCACATGGAAATACAGCAATTGTCCTCCTGCTTCTTCCATTCAGCAACTCTGGAAAATCATTTGCTTTTTCCTTGCTGAATGGATCTCATGATTTTCAGAGGTGTTTCATTTGCATTTAAAATTAATAAATCATCCTTTAACAAGTAATGTCTGTGAGATATCCCAGCTAATAGCAAGTTGGTATCATGTAAATGTATTATTGAATATTCAATGAACTTGGCGTTCTGGCCCCAACTCCTAAAGCTTTATTAACCTCCTACTTTTTCCTTAGATTATTTTTTGGCCGTGTTAACCCTTTATAGGAGGAGATACCCCCTTGTGTTATCACCATACCCAAAGCTTCATTTTTCTGGAAGAAAAAGTAACCTTTTTAGTGATAAAACGATGTTATAGTTGTATTCTAAAAAGCAACCAGTGTCTCCATGTTGGTGAGGGTTTAATAATCGGCTTTGGCAGCTGGAGTCTGAGAAGCAAAAATCAATGAAGAGGTTTATAGCGCGTGAGTGAGTTTTTTGAGCAGCGTGAAGGTTCCAGAAATGATCCCCGTTGCTGTGAAATGCAAAGGAGTTGGGATGAGAAGTGTTCGAGGAGTTAGTGAAAGGAAAGGGCAGTAAATTCTGCAGCTCGGATCGTGCTTGGGAAATCTGATGTTATTCCTCGAGTCCCTCCTGCCCGTTTAGTTTTGAAATGTTGGCTTCTAAACAGGGTGTGGAGCCTCCTGATGGGACACCTGAATTCATGTCTGAGAGGGGATGATGTGGTACTGGTCTTCTAGTTTCTGAAAAATGTATTCCCGTGGAAGTGCACAAGAAATGGGAAACTAATACTCAAGGCTTGACCTGAAGTTTGGCAACAGTGGCCAGTTCTCAAGGGTTAAGTAGCCTGGTTTAATTAGCATGGTTTTAGCAGCTGACCTGGGTTGCTCCTTTGTCGTGAATATAATTTATCAGCAATTTAGCGATTTTCTGAGCAGTCTCAGCAGACTGTGATTCCCTTGCTGTTTTAAAGTACCGGCAAAATAATTTCCCATGGATGGAGTGGGACACAAAGGGTTTGTGATGAGGAACAGTAGAAACTGGAGGTGTGTTATTTTGTCTTAAATAAGAAAGCTGATCTTGCTGTAATCTGTTCTGAAAGCATTGATATATCTTGCAAATTCTTATCTTGAGGGCCACGTTTTTATTAGTTTAAAATTTCCACTGATGCTTATTTGCTGAGAATCCCTTGATGTCATATCCAGAGCAGACCAGTAATAACTGGTAAATAATAACAACTAAACACAAAACCTATTGTTTTAACTGTGCAAATGGGTATGGAGGGAAATGTCTAGGAGGAGGTTAAAAGAGCATTCTGTGAAATAGGGCTGGGAAAAAAAGTGAGTTTTCTAACGCTGATTTTGTTTACTGGGAAAACCAAAAAAAGTTTTCTTATGGTTTGAATGCAGGTTCTGCCTCCAGAATGGATGCTCACGTGGGACCCTTGATGCCAACGCAAGTTGCCCGATTAACTGCTGTGTCTGCGCCGGCGGTGACCTTCATGGCAACCAACCTGATGGAGCAGACGTTACCAGGTGTGTTTATGTTTTTCTATATGGCTTAAGTTGCTGGGGCATATGTTGGATATTCTCTTACTTCTCAACTGAGCCACACTTCCCCTTCTGCATAGAAATGGGGGGGGG
>VXBJ01005102.1:430598-494156 GCA_013400055.1 Nycticryphes semicollaris
CTCCCTTAAAAAAAAGGCTCAGATTTTATGACATCTGCTTTTACAAGAGAGTTTCAGAGCCTGTTTACTCGGCCTGGCAGTTGGCAGTCACTTCTCATTTGATGATACAAAAGGCAAGTTCCTTAAACGTCCTTGGGCTTTTCATTTCCCAGGCCGGTGGTATTCAGGAGCATTACGGTGATAATGTGGTTTATCTCCTGGATAGTGGCTCCGTGAAGCCTCGTTGGCTGCGGCCTCCGAGGACGCTTTGTGCTGCGCCGTGCGATAAAGCCGCTTCATTCACTGTCATGTAAATTGTGTGCGTGGTGGTGAGCAGAGGGGTTTGCTGTTCCCCATGGCTGGAGGAAGGCGTGTGGCTTTGTTTAGATTCACATATGCCTGTTGCAAATCATGATGGAAAAGCGGTCAGGTTTAGATAGGAAATTGGAGACTTATTTTTTTTTTCCCTAATGAGGTGAAATGGCTTTTGGGTGGTTGTGAACTCAGGAGCTCTGTTAATGGAGGTGAGATGTTGTGATAGGGCTGGAGGAGCTGTTTCTCTGCCCAACCCAGGCATGGAGAGGGGCTGCCAGCCCTTGCCAGCCATGCAGGGTCCCAAACCCACCTTACCAGCCGGCTTCCATGGGAAAAAATGATGTTTGTTGGGAATTACTAGGCATTATTATGCTCAGGCATAATTTATCTGATCCTTCACACCTTGGGGTTAGCGCAGGTGTGGAGGTGATGAAGGGACAGGAATGAATGTATTTGTACCATGTTTGTTCATGTACACATTTTTGGTCTGAAAGCTCTCACTTGTCCAGTGCAGCCGGTTCCTCCATGGGTACCTCAGGCTCAACGGCTCTGTCCGCAGATAAGATAAAAGTTTCATGGAATACTTTGTGGTCAGCTGTGGTGGGGAAATCCATAAGTGGAGGTGGAGGCTCCCTTTGAAGCAGGTCTGCCCACTGCCGTACCTGTCTTGAATAAGATCCTCTGATTGACTTTATGCTGCTGAGTATTCCAACTCTGTCTGGAAATTGCTGAAAATTTTATGACACAGACATCTTAAAACTGAAGGAAAGTTCATGGACATCTCTTTCGACATACGGCAACTTAAAGTTTCTTGTCTGGTTTGCTTTGCTTTTGGTAAACACCTACTTTTATCCTCTGTAGTTATTGTGCTTGAAGACCTGCCAACTGCTCCTTAAAGTCACTCGTGCTGCCTCGCTTTCTTCTCAGAAGCAAGTGAGATGGAGGAAATATTAAAACTGTTCAAAGAATGCAGGGAGAGAAGTTGAAGATTTGTGCAAGGGTCATGCTGATCTGCAGCTTGTTGCTTGTTGACAACTGGAATTGTGGTTTCTAAGCTAGTTTATATCAAATATATTTCATAACCCTCTTCTTGGCAGATTCGAAAACCTAAGCACTCCTGATTTTATCCATCATGCTGAATGTAAGGATTTAACGGTATAAAGCCTCTTGATGAGTAGATGACTTTTGATAAAGGCCAGTGTGACATTTGGTCAATAGGTTGTCTAGATCAAAGGGCTGTACTGTTGGGAGGCCATCACTTTGGGAGAGGAGTCGTTATGTTTTTATATGCAAATAATTAATGTGAATAAGATGGTTATATATTTGTTTCCAGCTTTCTCCTGAAAATAGAAAATACCTTCTTCTTCCTACTTTTCTCATCTTTAATTTGCCGCCAGCTACAGTTAAGACAGAAATGGTAATTTCACTCTACTATGGATTTTTCTTTGATGCTTCTGAGGACGTCACACGCTTTTCTATAGGTTGCTACAAACTGTTGATATCTCCAGCAGAAAACCAATCAAAGTAGGCATCATAATTAAAAGCAAATAATGGTAATAAAAGTATTTTCACAAATCAGCCTCAAAGTACTACAGAAAAGCAAAGCTGCCCTTTAGGAAGCTGTTGGAGATGCTGAGAACCTCGCCAAGTCCCATGGTGACCTGTCCCCGTGTCAGTGAGTGGTGGGGGCTGAGCCTGAGCCAGCTGATGGCCCCACCAGGAACCCTGGTGCTGGGACCTTCTCCTGCCTGGGGCCAGCCTGCTCTGCATTTTCCAGGTGGATAGTTAGGATGGAAAGATGGATAAGAAGACACTGTCCCCCAAGTCTGGGGTATATTTTTTTGTATATTTATTTTTTAATTTGAAAGCTTGGGAACTTGAAAAGTGTATTCATTGAGTGTCTCCAGCACAGGAGCACTGAAACACAGGGGTGGTTGTTTCTAAGAGAGGACAGGGGTGAACAACTGGAATACCAGCACATTAAGCCATGAATCTTACATCTAGTGTGTAAAGCACTTTAACATACACACAAGACCCTGCCCCTGCACTTTGCTGCCTGCTGCAGTGGCAGCATTAAGCCAATGTACAGATTTTATATGGCATTACAGCCATGCTTTTGTTTTGCATATAGATAAGCCTTTCTTTCACTTGGTTTCTAAAGAGAAAACTCTGCCTCCTGCAAGGCTTGACACAGTCGCATTTTGCTCATGACAACATCAAATCCCTCTTCCTCTGAAGACAAAATTAATAAAATTTGCTGTATTTCTGGAGCAGGAGGAGTAAACTTCGCAATGGTCCTGGCTTCCAATAAGCATTTATTTTTGTACTGGAAGCTGGAAAAGTCCAGTCTGAAGTAAAAATTGGACTTTATTTGCATTCCAGTAGGTGCAAGAGAGGTGGAGCCGTAACTACCACCCTCACAGAGCTCTGCATGATTTTATAGATATTCAGAGCTCAGATCGTTAAGTGCCTTGAAGATCAGGGCCAAGATCTTGATATTTAAAAAGAATCACATGCAAAAGAGCAGAGGAAGGAAGGTCGGCAAGAAGTCGGTGAAGGTCTTTGACTCAGAGCCTGGCTTCGCCCGGGCCAGTGCGTGGGGATGCAAAGAGAGAGAAGGTGAGAAGTGAGGTTTAAATGAGGGGGAAATGCCAAACCGGGGAGACACCTCCTGTGATGGGCGTCCAGTGGCCTCATGCTTAGAGGAGGGGAATGAATGAGGACCCTGTGCTGTGGCTGGTGGTGGTGGGAGCTGGAGCTGCTCTGTGGGATGCGGTGCTCGTGGTGATGCTCATAGGGATGCTTGTGGTGATGCTTGTAGCAACAATTCTGTCTGTGCAGCTCTGAGGAACATATGCACAGAGCACAGAGCCAGTCTGGGAGCTGGGGATGTTACTGTGTCTGAGGGAATATGCTGGCAGCAGTTTTTCACCTTTTCCTGCTTTAACAAAGAAAATGTTTTCAGGGTAGTGGCAAACAGCATGTATTGGGCAGCACTGGCTGTGTGCCTGAAGAGTCCAACAATGAAATGAGTTTGTCCTTGAACGCTGCAGTGGGTGGGTAGTCCACAGTACAGTACAGTAAACAGAGAATTTGTCCTTGTTACTCTGCAGTTCCCAGTACAAATCCCTGGAAAAATAACAGGGTGAGTAGAAAGAGATGGCTCTGGAAGGGAAAAAGCCCTGCTGAAGGAGACTTCTTCTAAGAGGGGAGAGAAGAGTGCTTCTCAGGGCACAGGGAAAATGGCGAAGGCAGAAAACAGGCACAAATTGCAGGATGAAATACTGTGTGCAGGCAGGAGCAGGAGCAGATTGTTTCCCTGCAGCGGTGGTGATGGGGATGGTGGGATCCCCGCCTGTGGGAGCGGGACATGGACCCGGCTGATGTGCCCAGCACTGCTATCCCACGCATGGCTTGAGCCAGAACCAACAGGGAAGGAACTGGGGGTCAGTCAGGGGTGGGTTTTAGGCTAATCTCAAAAATACAAAAGCAGTGAGGTTGTGGGAAGAGACAGAGCTGACTGGCAGGGACGCTGGTGGGATGATAAAAGCTGAGTGTTTAGATGCGTGCATGTCAAGTAAATCCAATTAGCCAGAAGTTAGAATCAAAATGTTGAACTTCCTTTGGGATTAATGGAGGCTTGGCCTCTAAATACCTTTGCAAAACAAATTTTTTAAATATATTCTCCATACTTACTTCTGGAGTGAATTCCTCTCCCCTCTTCCCCTTCCTCTCCCTCTCCAATTCTGCTTTTAGTAAGATGTTTATGATCATACACCTACATCCTCTGTGATATACCCAAGACAGTTTTGTTACTTCACCTTTACTTTTCATACTGTGAATTATTCATGTCTCTCTACCTGCCGTGGAGCCTCGAAGAAGTCTCTTTAATCAGGTATCTTTATCCTCCCGTCTCCAGCGCATCCTTCGGCAGCGTTGCAGCAAGTGCGAGAGCACATCATTAGTAATTACGCTGCTAAGTTTAGGGGCAAAAAACCCTGTGTGATTATGTTGGAAGTACATCACGGTGGCTTAATTGTCAGGCTGCAGTTTATTTGATGCACTTAACTTAAAGAAGTGGGGGGAAGGTTGATTAATGAGAAAAGAGTAAAACCGAGCAAAACCATACCCCAGCTGCCAGTGGAGGGTAGAGGTGTGTGTTGCTGACTGTCCTTCTCTGGAGTGAGCAGAGGAGAGGAGACCTCTCAGGATCTGCAGAGCCCTAATGGTGTTGTGCTCGGTGTCCTCCTTGGGGACCAGAGCAGGTCAGCGGGAGCTCCAGCTCCAGGGGCAAGCAAAAGCCTGAATTATTCTTCTCTTGACATTATTCTTAGGGAAAACGGTCACAATGTTCAGCTGTAGATATAAAAATAAATGACTCCTGACATGCACAGTGACTTTCAGGACTTTCCTTTTCAAAATTTTATTGTAATTTTTTTTTCATTTCCATCTTATTTTATATGTACTGATGGTCCAAAGGTTTGTGGAAGTCTGTTTCACGTGGGAATGACTAATGAGCTGTGTGCTGCAGAAGTTCACCTACGTGTGCTGCACCGGTGATGCTCTAGTTCAAGCACTCGAGTCCCTCCCTGGGTCTTCAGCTTTCCCCTTCAGATGCTGTGAGGGAGCTTTTCAAAAAGAGAGGTTGTCTTGGGCATTGGCAGCACAGACCGTCTCTGTGCCCAAAGATGTGTCAGGTTCAGGTGGGAGTGGGAATCACAACGGTACATCCGTGCTCTGCTCTTCCAGCCAGTCCTCAGTTATGAAAGAGCAGGGTCAGGGTGGCTGTGAGAACAGCAGTTAACACTGTCCGTCGTACCTTCCTCTGCATCAAAACAGAGCTCTGCGAGTGGTTTAGGCTCTCAGTCCTATTTCGTTTCTTCAGCATCAGCCGTAGGAAACTCCCCTGCTGAATTTCACGTGTGCAGCAGTTTGTTTAACTCTGCCAGTTGACATCTATGTATTTGTATTAACGCTTGTAATGATTAATTAAAAGTTGACAGCAGCAAGGTAAATGTATCTTCTTGTTCCTTGTGCACATGCTGAGGGGAGAGGGGGCTCCCTGCTCTGAGCCCCTGGGGAGATGGCCATGGCCTATGGAAAAAAAGGTTTGTTTTCAGGGAAAGCAGGACAAAAACCTCAGGGCAATGAAAGCCTCACTGTAAAGTGTGTGAGTGTGTCCCAGTAAAATCCAGCACGTTACTTAGGAAGGTGATATGGTCCTCGGCACAGGTATGTGTGTCAATAAAGGACTGAGGGAGGAAGAGGAGGTGAGGGGACTCGTTTTTTCTTTGCTGGTTTTGGTTTGCTGGAAATGTATTTATTGCAAATTTAAAAAAAAAAAAAACAAAAAAAAACTAAAAACCCAAACAAAAACAAAATCTTTTCCCCTCCCAGATAATGGCAAAGAATCGAGTAGATCCTCCTGCCCACCGGCCTTGATTTTACACGCGGAGCGGAAGAGTGCCCCTGTGGAGAGCAATGGCGATAAGGTCTGTGATGGCATCTCTTCTTTTAAAAAACCTCTTTAAATTATTGAACTGCACAAATCAGGATGAAGGACTGTCCTGTGGATGAAGGTGGTGCTGCTGGTACGGGCTCGTTTCCCGTGCACAGAGTTATACCCGCTGTTGTCCCAAGTGAGCTGTTGTCCTGGACAAAAGCACGTCTGATGGTTTTTCATTTGTACAGCTCTAAGTGGGGCGACATCTTTATTACTTCCCATTTATCTGGGCTATTCTCAGGGTAGCTGGTTGTTCATAAAGCTGCTCGTGGAGTAAGAGCTATAAGGGTAATCCACTTCATGTTAGAGTGATTTGTATAACAAGAACTGTCTTCTGCATCGGCTTTATTTGCTGACTAATCTCTATCTGTCTTTCAAGGATCATTCTTTTAAACTAGTAAATGAGGATGACAGCACATCAAACGGCAACAAGCCCGTGGCCTCCACTCCTGTGCCAGGATCACCATGGTAAGCAAATGCAATCAGACCTGCGAGAAGCCATCCGTCAGTGCAGTTTCCCTTGCCAGACACGCATTAGTGGTCTGAGACGGGGGGAAAATATGCTGTCCTGGGTGTTAGGTAGCAACGCTGGGTTCTGCTGGAGCTTCTCCTCATTAATCATGTACTTAAGGAAAATGTTTGGATGGTTCTTGGGTGGATCAGGGAGGAAATACAAGATCCATAAGAAATGTTCTTGCTTTTTAGGGCCAGATCCTCTTTCTCTCCCAGTTATTTCATTGGCAGAGGATGGCTCTTACTGTCTTGCAAGAATGGGGTTGATTTCAGGTTGCGTCAGAGCAAATAGGAGTGTACCAGCAGTGAAAAAAACAAGTTTCCAAACCCCCTGGTTATAGATTTTGTCAAATGATGGCTTCGATGGTCCCACATGCACGTGGTAGCATCACACGTCCCAAACGAGATGCTGGTTTCAAGTTGACCATCATTTGCAAGTAATTCCCCAGGCGGCTCAAATCCTGCAGTGAGCCACTGACAGCAAGGGGCATTTCAGAGCAGGAATTTGCTCCTGGGCAGGACTGGACCATCATTCTAATATTTATAAAGGGATAACAATAACCCATTTATATTAATCAGCTACATCTGTCCTCTTCACCTAAGTGCCAAGATTTTTTCCCTTCCTTCTGGGACGACAGTGGTATTTCTGGGAGCGTGGAGCCTTGGTGGGACACATTCCCTTGGATGTCCCTCTGGGTGTGTCCTGCTGAAGAGGCTCAGGGCTAGTGGGTCAGTGTTTTGGGAGAACAGAGGTTCCTGTAATTTCAAGGTACAAAGTAAGAAGTAATTGCACCTAATTGTTGTGGCGCAGAGGACTGGAGCATCTGTATTGTGAGGCTCTTTTGTGATCCCAAATTTGGTGTATTATAAGAACCAAAGTATTAAAGTATTTGTCATGTCTGAGTCACTGAATTCAGGATGCCAAAACTTCTGTAGGGTGGGACTGAAGTTCATGGCCAGCTTTGTACAACCGATGCTGCGCTGCTGTTCATCGGGAGAACATTTTACTCCACAGAACATAATTACTGTGGTGTTGGAGCTCAGTAGCACACTCACACCGCGCTGCTCATGGAGCCCCATGGCTCCCACCACCGTTTCTCACCGAGATTAGGTATTTTTCATGACGTGTTTGGGCAAGATCAATGGCGATGTCCTACCAGTGGTACAGGGTGTGTTGGATTATCTCATTATGACACTCTGCAGTGGTGGAGCTTTTTCCATATTTGCAGTCTTTTACCCAGAACAGACTTGTTTTTGAACCAGTTTTGTTCCCTGCTTTTAATAACAATTAATTATTAGAGCTTCTAACAATAAGATATGTCCCTTCCCTTTATGATTCAGAGAGACCAACGTTTCCCATTATAAGTGTGTGTGCGCGCGAGGTTTCTGAGTTTTCATTACAATTCAGAAATTTGCTGGTTCAAGACTGATAGTCTGTTTGTTTATTTACATGCAGGTTTAGTGAAGTACAACCTGAGATTTCTGAACGTCTATTAAGGATGGTGCGATACTTATTTTTGTATTAATTTAGCTGATTTAAAATGAGTGTCAGGACAAAAAGCTGACATGCTGCCAGGCATATTTTTACTGACCAAGTCAAGAAGCTGTGGTTTGCACAGCAGCACCTGGTCATGTTTTTTAAATTTGAAAGAGAGCCCATAAAAATTAACTTGCACCTATGTGGTGGACTTCTACAGTGGCTGGTTGTACCTGTCCAGGGCAGGGTGTGGTGGGAGCTAGTGGGGATGCCACGGGGATGCCACTCACTGCTCTCAGCTACGGCTTTGGAAGGTGAAATCCATTTTCTTGTGGCTTCCCTTGCTGTGAACACCACGGCCTTCCTTCTCGCCTGGTTCTTTTTTTTCTTCCATGGTAGTATATTTCACCTACTGCTTTCTGGGGGTGTTTAGACCCTTTCTGTGATGTTGTATTGACAAGCGGAGAGTTCCCTGAGGTGAGTGGTGTGGGCTGGCAGGGCCTGGGGCAGGCTCTTGGTCTCGCCCACGCACTGTGAAGGGAGATGCAATGATCCATCTGCGGGTGAATTTCTTGTTTGTGGGCTTCTCTGGCATTATCTAAGCATAGTTTATCACTTGGAATAGGTGTGTAGTCTGGACTGGAGATGACCGGGTCTTCTTCTTCAACCCTACAATGCAGCTGTCCGTCTGGGAGAAGCCAGTGGACCTGAAGCACCGCGGCGACATAAACCGGATCATCGAGGATCCCCCCCACAAGCGCAAGCTGGAAGCTGCAGCAAGTAACTACAGCCCTGGGATTATTTGCCTCTATTGAAACTCAAATGTCGAATGAAACGTGGTCACTAAATGCGCTCAGTTGAAGTTTGATAACCATAATTAGAGTGGTTTTCCTTTTGAGATTTCATATAAAGCACTGTGTTAAAATTGATGTTTATTGCAAAACCCTTGTTTTCACTGACATGCTGGGCTGGGGGATAGAACATTCTCGTTACTGGCAGTGGAGAAACAGGTGGCTTCTTATACTGGATGAATCTTTGGTGTATAAAATACATCTCGGAAGGCACTGTCTTTATGTTTTATTACATTTATTTCCAGGATGTACATTAGGAAGGCATTGCCAATGCATTATTCAGCTGTTAGACAAAAGCAGATATTCCGTAGCTAATGATCATCCAACCAAGTTGTGGAGGGGAGAAAAAAAAATCCCAGTAGTAAACCTCTAATGAGTGCTAAAAGGTTTAGTCAAAATGTAGGTGCTTCCATCTATACACGACTCTGCCCATCCCTTTCTAAACACTGCAGATGCTTGAAGGGGAGAGTGTGACTGAAGAACAACCTGCTGATCTGCAGGAATCCGCATTTGGTAGCCCCAAAACCATCTGAAAAGATGCCCCTTGCCTTGTCAGTCACCCAAGGTGTTCACCTCCTGGTTCTCCCCAAGACAGCCACGTCTTGGAGGTAGTTTTCCCACCCTGGCTTTCCCATCCCCTGCACCCAGCCCTGTGTCATCTTTTTTTCTGTTCTCTGTACCTTCAGTGTTCAGTCCAGGTTTTGTCCCTGTTGGTGACCAGTCCAGGAGCAGCCTGTTCTTGCTGGTTCAGAAGTGTCTCCTTGGCTTGTTCCACCACATTTCTCCCCGAAGATTATGTTTCACCATTTTATTTCGTGGACTCCCTGTTACTGGGAGCTGCTCCTTTCATTTCCTGACTCTCTATTTTGTCTTTCTGATGGGAGCGGTGTCAGTAGGACCTGCCATTCCTGGGAGGACATCAAGGTGCATGGCCATCACCTGAAATGCTGCTTGTCTTGATGAGCAGCTTGCAATTCTTAAACATTCTGCTTTACAGCGGTTTCTTTGGAGATCCTCCTCCAGATGGCTGTTCTGCAGCGGTGAGGTCTAGAAAAAAGGAGAGGGGAAACAAAAGAGACTTTTGCCATTCTTTTAAAGTGTAGTATTTTGTAACTCAAACTAAGGTAGTGCTGCTGGTCTTGTGAGCTGACAGCCTGCCTTTTCACACTCGGGCCATCGCGGGTGTGACACACGCACAGCTGCTGCAAAAGAGGGGCTGCGAGTCTGCGTTTGAGGACAGAAACTCTATTCTTGCAGGTAGATAGCAGTGAGAGACAATCAGGACTTATGTGACAGAATTTTTCTGAAAAAAAAGTTGCAAAAGATGGGTTTCCATTAGTGTAGTCTTTGTAAACATATAATGTCATTACGTTTTTCTATATAAATTTCAATTGTCAGATACTTGTATACGTACCATTTTTGTATATGGCTTGAATAACTTCAGCCCTGTATCTAAGCATTCCAAAGCATTTCTGCTGAAGTTCATTGTTGAGGAGAAAATCTAGCATACATTTTTTATTACAGGTTATATTGAAAGATCAATTAATTACTGACAATTGGGAATGAAGGGCCAAAGAAAAAACCGGGTATCATTGTTCATGGTCTATAATTAATTAAGAAGACGAGTCTAAAGTCATTGTTGATAAGTGCCACCACAAAAATGTATTTTTTTGCTGTGTTACATCCTTTCCATCCTTTTTATTTATTTAATATCTATATGTACTACCAAGATTTGATTCACGCACCAGTTTCTTTATGACCATAGTTTTCATTGCTGCTAATAGTCTTAATCTTCCTTGATATAATTGGGACTTGTGGTTGCTCAGTATCTGAGACAGTCAGGTTATAATTAGTATATATTAGCTGCCGAGGTGAAAGGAATTATTTGTTACCATTTCCCTCAGCCTGTAATCTGAAGTAAATAAATAACACAAACGAGCTGTGTGTCTGCAACAATGGTTGCCAAATTTATTTAGCTTAGTTGCTGCTGCTGAGTTTTAATTAGAATTTTTAAATCAAAGGCACAAAAAAAGTTGGCAAGCGTAGATATTCACAGGGTGCGATAGGTTATCTGTGCATCGCTCTGCTGAAAGATCAAGTGCATTTATAATTCAGGCATAAATGAAAAATTACTCATTTATCAATTACTCCGCCTCCACAAAGTATTAGTTCTGAGGGAGATTTATGGAGGTGTCACGGCTCTTTTGTAATGGGTTCCCGTCAGGGCATCCCATGGAGTCATTACTCCTCTGTCTCAGTTTGGTCACAGACTGACTGTAATGCCCCTGTTTCTCCTCAAAAATTCTTCTTGCAAGGGACAAAACCATTTTTAGCTATTCCTATTACTTCACTTGCTCAAATGGGTTGTTTGGATGTTTAGGCTGAGGATGATATTTTAAAATTAAATAATAATGCTAAAAAGCAAACTGACATTCTGATTACAGCAAATGGCATGCTGATTCCTAGTTGGCCCTTATTGAAAACCAGTTGTGATTTAGTTTACTCTGTTTCCACAAATATTTTGGACCCTTTCAGACAAAACCATGACACATGGTCCCTGGCAGCAGCCTTATTTAAGCTCCCAGGCTGAGGCATGGGACGTGGCTGTCAGGTCTCTTTACAAAAGTGCAAATCAGATTTTTGCCTGTGGTCAGTGGATTAACAGGGCTTTAACTCACCTGTTAATTTCTGGTCTTTCTTCATTGTTCTGAGAAAGGAACCGGAATTCGTGACGTGGCTGGGATTAGCTGAATGATTTAATTATTTGGCACTAGGTTTGATGGACCATCAGACTGGGGCAGTGCTCTGCTTCGTGGTTTCGTGGAAGGATTATTGTCAAGTGATATTCTTCCTCAAAGCTTTAAATCAATTATTGGGTTTTGTGCTTGGCTGCTTCTCTTGCAAAGTCAGTCTGTGATCGTACCAGGGGTCCAGCGGTGTGATGCAACTCAGGAAGTCCCTGAGTGAGAGGTGTCACGTCTCAGCGAGTTTTCCATTGCACTGAAATTGTAAGGGAAGATGCTGACTCTAATCTTGCCCCGTTTCCCTGAGATGCTCTGCAGGCAGTGATGCAGGTGAAGCAAGAGGGATTTGGTGGGAGGACCTGCAGTGTGTCAGGAACCAGCAGGTAGAACTGCACTCTGAATTCAGAGTGTATTGTGTCAGAGTTCTTTTAGGTAAAAACTCTATGTTCACTAAAGATTTGGTTTTATAGATGCACAGCTCGCATATTTCTCACAGCAAAATTTAAAAATTAGACATCCTTTTTAGAAATCTATGAAAGGTCTTGTCATAAGGCAATTACAATTTGAATTTGTCTTCAAGTAGCTGGAGAGCTGCTCATAGTGGTCTGCGGTCCCCAGTGAGTTTGCTCATGTCCCGTGGGGATGTGGGACAGGAAGGACTTGCCACCACGTGCTCCCTTGGCTAAAAGAACTTCACCTCGGGATCCGTCACGTCTGAGCGTGGCACAGCATTGGTCCTTCAGCCGCTCGGGCAGGGCTGTCAGTGGGATGGGACAAATACAGTTGGTGCCCCAGAGAGCATAATTTTTCCTTGTCTTCAGTAGTGGTGGCATTCGGAAGGGATGGGGCTGTGCTTGTCCGCTCACCTTTAACTTCAGCTCTCCTGGAAAACACCCCCAAGTGCTCTGTCATTTCAAACTGTTGCCTTCAGCGTTCCTGGCAGTTAAGATCAGCGCTGCCTCCGCAGGTTGTTCAGCTCCTGATCAATAGCTTTGTGGTATCTCCATTGAGTTACATTCCACCTTCTGCGTTTGCAGCCTCTTTTTCCTCTTTCTTTATATTTTTAATCCTGTGTCCCAAAGAAAAATTTACTAAAAGCGGTAATAGTTCCAGCGAGTTTATGTTTATTTAAAGCATGATTAAATTCATTCATGTATTCATATTGCTCATAAATTGGCAGCAACGTTGAGATCAAACTGTTTGTTTTGGAATGCCATTCGTTGGTCCTTATTATCATTTTGAGGTGTAATTAGTAAAGTGCCCATGCAGTTTGTTCCCTCTGCAGGAGGTCTCTGCTCCTGCTCTGCCCATGTTACAGCTGCTCTTGGGCTTTTATTGTTCCTTTTGCAGTGATTTAGTGGATGCCGTGTTCATGCACTTAATATAAATAAAAGGTGCGTTTGCTGAAAGCACACCAATAAATATGTAATTTTCCTAAAGTAGGGAAGCAAAATGAGCTGAGAACAAGATTCTTAAATTGAAACTTGAAATAAATGGCCAAATTTCTGTTACCTTCAATGATACCAAGATTGGATCCATTTTCTAGCAGATGTCTCAGAGTTTCATCTGCCTTCAGTGAGATTACATCTCACCATATCAAGTTATTCAAACGTTTTATCTCCATAACCTAAACTCAATTTAATATTTATTTTTAATTTATTTCTTTATAGTTTTCTAAACAGTAAGAGATGTCTTCACTACCAGCCTAATGGGGAAGAGCTGAGGTTTGGTGTTTCGGATATTCCCCAGCTAACCACAGACAGTTTGATTTTTGTATTTCTTAACTAATTCATGGTGAACTGCTGAAGACCCCTCACCCAAACCAAGCACCGTGTGGACATGACGTCTGGTCTGTCCATTGGAATTTTGATAAAAACTGCATGTAATATATGTGGAAAAAAAAATAATCTCCAGAATAATTTTCCTCCGTTCTGTATGCTTGACATTCATTCTAAGTGACGATGGAACCTGTGTCCTTCAAGGACCAGTGTCCAGCCCCAACCAGGAGCACGATGGTGCCTTGGAGATACCCTGTAACACCAGAGTTGAGGAGGTTGTTGGCATCTCCACAGCCTTGCTATCCTGGATGTTGACTTTCTGGAAAAGCAGCATTATATGTGCCTGTATAAGAAAGAAAAGTGGGCTAAGGAGGGAGATTCTGGAGTAAGTTAGCACAATTGAATCCCTTGGACTGAAATGATTGTGCAGAAGTGTCTTTGGAGTCACATTTTTAAGGGAAGGAAGGAAGGAATATCAGGTAAAGCAATAACAAGATTTACAAGAATCATGTCATGAATGAACAATGAGCATTTTTTCAGAAAGAAAATGGTCGGTTTTATTGCTATAACTTTCATTTGGAAGAAGGCAGTTCTGAAGATCTGGTGAAATATGTGTTACTTTTAAAATGCTCTGTGGAGAGTGAAAAAATAGTAAACACCTGAGCAGAGACCAAAGGCAAGAAATGAAGGCTTGATTTGAGAAATTTGTGTTTCCATTTATCTAGTTCAAATCTAATAACGATTTATTTCTTTTTAGCAGACAAATGTGCTAGCTCTTGTCCAGGGGATGAAAATGATGATCTTAGCATCAAAACTAAGAGAAATAAGTAAGTTCTAAAGTTTACTTATCTATATGCAATGTTGGTACAAATATGTACAAAGGAAAATACAGTTCTTTTCTTCTCTGTGGATAATCACACTGATAAATTATGAGAGTCATTCTTCAGGAATCCTTTCTTCACCAAACTCCATGATTCTCAATACTGTCTGTTTCCCGTGGTGTTCACCCATTTTTATCTGACTAACTCTCACTTTCTTTGAAATGGTTAAAAAAGGACTGTAAGGATGTGTAGTTATTTCAAAGCCATTGGATAAAAGCTTTATCTTCATTGAAGTGAAGTGGAGCTTTTTCACTGGTGTCAGGGTTTCCAGGCTCCCGGTTTAGAAATATCCGCAGGTATTTCTGTTATTGGACTTTTTCTTGACTTTTATTACCACATGTATTTCAAATGCTCATGAAATAACAGGCAAAAAAACTAATGTGCCAAATAAACAACTCCCTCAGCCTTTGCCAAAACAGCAGGAAAAGGAAGTAAACGCTTTGGTGTTCAGGAGTTCCTTAGAGACCTTTCATTCTGTTTAACCTCTGGCCAGTGACTGCACACAGGGTGAGGTGCTCATGCAGGATGGCTGGGATTAAGGTACTGGTTTGGACCATTAAAATACTAAATCTGTAAAAAAGAATCTGCATAGATTGTATGTTATACTTGGGGGCAGGGCATTTTGACCAGTAAGCACAACAAATTTCTGTATGTGAATATATTGAAGGTAATTATACTTTTTATTGCCATCCTTATCCTACATTGGGTGTTTCTTTTGACCCCATTAAGGATTTCTGTGGATTATGTTACTATGAAGGAAGAATCAGATACTCTAAGTTGAATTGTGCGTTAATGTTTGGTATAAACATAAACTCCGAGACTATTGTGCATTCAGTGTTTGGTATAAAAGAGTTTGTTTACAGTTTATATATACTAAATATGTACTTTTAGGATGTACATCATATTTGGTATTTAGAAAATAATAAAAAAAGTTTATATTTAGTATAGAGGGATTTAAGAATACTTTTATTGACATCAGTGGGTGTAACAAAATGAGCCAGTATTATGACCTTTTCCATCTTTGCTTAACTTTTAAAATAAATCTGTAGATTAGGAGGAACTGGTTCTTATTTGCTGTGTTTGGACAATTAGTCCTGTAAAAGCTGAAGTCAACATTCCCATAGAAACAAGTACGATTTGGCCTGGCAGCATAGCATTTTCTCAGACTTTGTTGTGATGATCCCAATTCCCCAGTAGTTTGACCTGTCATCAAAAAGCCATAAAGCATTTATTTTTCTGTCAGCAGAACAAGCATCCCCAAACTACTACATGATTTCTATAGTTGTTTTGAATTTGAAATCCTCTTTTATAGCATGTAAAGATGTCCTGGCATTTTGCTTTTTACCCTGAGACTATGTCAGAACATAGAGGTACATGGATGGACCTTTAAAATTCTGACCTTCTACTAAAGAAATGTAAACTAAGTGCTTATTTAACTGTATTAATATTAGAGTGTTGCTTTGGGTCTCAGTTGCCTCCATTTGTGTGTGTCTGAATTAGTCAACCAAAAGCAGAACTGATTTAAAAATGGCCCGTAATAATTCCTTCTATGCAAAGCAGCTGAGTTACTCCGTGCCGTAAGCGACAAACGGGGAATTCTCAAGTTGCGGAGTCTATTGAAGTGTTGCTAAAGCTCCCAGTTTTGGATAAGAGGACACACATCACCAGCTTTTCATCCTCTGAGTTGCATGTACAAGGTCCAAACCTGGCTTTTTGTTTCCTCTGCTTTGTTTTCCTTGGGCATGGACAAAGCACTGCTCACTCCGGATGGAATCCAGATTCGCTCTTTACAGAAAACTAAACAAATTTTCATTTTGGTGATGGAGGGACAGAAAAACTATTCATATTTCTGTCATAACCATGTTACTAATTGCCTGTGAAGGCAGTGATTGTTTTCCTACATTGAACAGGGTACACTGTTGGGAGATACTTAAGTCAATTCACTTAGTAAATCATAGTTCCCTTTGAGGTACAGTAAAACCTCTGCCTTACAGAAAGCTTGGTGATGGTGATAAGATCTAATTCCATAAAAGTTCCAGCACAATTCTTTATAATTCAGCTAGAGGGTCATCACATTGGATCACCACTTCATCTTGGTAAGAACAGATCTACTGTTTGGCTTCTCCTACTGTTTGGTGGCCAAACTGGCTGAGGACCTGACCCAAGGCCAGTGCAGAAGCCACCAAGACATTCTCTCGGGGACGTTTGTCCAACTTCTCTCCAGGGCTTCCAGCCAGAACCTGCCTCTGCCGGTGCAGGAGCTTTGGGCTCCACAACCTGCTGTGGCACGTTCATTTACACTTCACTGAGATATAAAGGAACTGCTTAAAGATACTGAGGTCGCACTATTCCTCAGGCAGTGTTCTGATGGTACTCCATACAAAATGAAAACAATCTTCAGAGAAACTTTGGTTTTCTGGGTTTTCTTCACAGAATAACAGAAGGGCTGGGGAGGTCTCTCTCCCACCGGCTCCCAGCAGGTCACTCAGGGACATGTCCAGGGCAGGTTGAGCAACTCCAAGGATGGAGCCCCAGTGTCTGACCATCTTCACAGTAAAAAGAGCTCTTTTTTGATGCTTAGAAGGGTCTCACTGTGTTGCAGTTTGGGCCCGTTACCTCTTCCCCTTTCTGTGGGTACCAGTGATGCACAAACATCTCAACCCCCCTGTCCATGCTGAGATTTGAAGGCTTCCAGGGTGGTGCTGGCATGCTGCCCATATGTGTCCTTCTGAGGAGGAAGTCACATAGTTTGTCATGCCAATTTTTGTATTTGCTAAAGAAAACTGTATTCTTTATCATCATTTTTGGCATGAGACAGAAGCCTGTATGATTTTGCTGCACCATTTTCAACTGTGTAAGAAGGGCTGATGGAAAAGAGGGTCTTTTCTGGTGCATGGCTGGTGGAGGAGTATGCTGGGTTTCTCTCAGTTTCAGCTTCAAAAAGCTCTTTGTACTAGAAATTGAATTGGGCCTTTCATGGATCATGTCACAGAATAAAATTTGCTATTACGATATAAAAGTCGGTGTCATTCTGTGAAGAACACCAATTTGATCCCTCTCAAATCACTAGGAATACAGCCTCATTTTAGGATAAATGTAAGTGTAATGTAATTATTTGTAGAAGGAAGGTAATGCGCGAGGACTTGCATTACATGCTGATCTAATTCATTTGCTTGGAAACCAAAAAGTGTTTTCCTGTTGAAATTTCAAACTAAGTATTATTCCACAGTGGTGAAAATTACATCAGTAGAAAATGCAGTCATGCATAGTAGGAGGCTAAAAATCAGATCGCCTTATTTCATTATCCTCACTTGAACCTTGTGATCATTCTAAGGCTCCTGATCTTTCCAGAAACAGCCTTAATTTTCACTGAACCCACTCATTGCTCAAAGCATGAAGAAAGAGCAGGGTGGACCCAGAAGTCTGATTTGGAGGTCTGGGTTGGCCGCCTTCTCTAAAGTAGGGGTTCTGTATCCCCGTCTCCAATCCCATCTCTTGACACAGCCCCCTGCACCCCGTCCAGGTTCCCACCTCATTCATCTCTGGCAGATGCTGAGGGCCCACAGGGACAAATCTCCAGCCCTCCAAACCGTAGGGAGATAGGTGCTGGCTTCCAGCCCAGCAAGAGCTCTTAATGGTCTCTTAACTCTGATAAAATTATGTAGATGTCCATCTGGTGTGGAGCAGTTTTGCTCCAGTGGTGATGCTGGTTCTGTAGGGCTGCACCTGAGGAGACCATCGCTCTGACACTGCTGCTACTTTGTGGTTGCAACCAGCAATAAACCCCTGTCCTGCAATGGGCACTTGTGTCTTTACCCAGGGGGTCTTGTAAACAAAGGGGCTCAAGCAATAAGTGCTAAGTATTTTCTCAGAAGCTCCTGATTATAATAATCTGATTATTCTAATCAGATGCAATCTCAGAAAAAGGCCATAGGGATAAATGCACACCTTCAGGCACCGATACAAGGCAGGTTCTTTGCTGCTTCTTTATTGCAGGTTTGTGCATGCAATGCATTGCCCAGTTCCTTCCCTTAGGAGGGCTGCATGGGAATATAAAAAAAAGATTAGTGTTGACTTTCAAGTTTGGGGGCAGAAAAACCAAGGAAAGAAAAATAAAACAAGATGAGTCTCTTCAGTCACTCCTTTACAGTCTTCGCTCCTTGACAAATTTTATATGAAGCTGTCACTTTTCTGTAGCTTGAAATATAGCGTACTATTTGGCTGCTGAGCTCCTCTTTGATCACCTCGACAGACCATCCTTCCACACGAGGAGCTGTCAGAGGTCCCTGTGGGTTAACAGTGAGCTGCAGGTTTGGGTCACTTCTCAGTGGATGCTCCGCACATGGAGATGTCCTACTGCCCAGGAGTGTTTTCTAGAGAGGCTTAAAAATCCCTTCCCGAGTTGACAATTACTGAACTATTTTCTGTCTTACCTTGTTAAAGAACAGAATATTCCCAAGCTGCTGACCAGGGGAAGGTTGAAAAGGAGGAGAAAACCAAGGAAACGTCAGCACCACGGGTCTCGCCACCCCTGGAAGAGCGCATCACGCATTTCCGAGACATGCTGCTGGAGAGAGGGGTGAGAAACGCGCTGCCTTCCATTGACATACCCCATTTATGAAAACCAGGCATCATCCCAGACTGCTGCAGGATTCATTTCACATCTATCGCTATGCAGGCAAATGAAGAACTATTGAGAGGGGTTTTTCTGTCTGTTACCGTGTTGGTTTGGTGATGGTGTGACTTTTCCTCCCTTGCATCCACCCAAACGTGGCTGTGCAGAACTGAAAGCCCTTTGCAGGTGCAGTTCTAATTAAATTCCTACAGATAGATCCAAAGATAAGCAGAGTCAGTAGCTCTTCCAGCACAGACTAGAGCCACGTGCCTTTCTGGTGGTCCCACACAAACCTGAGAAATGATGATTAAAGAACCAAAGCTGTGTCATGCATCCAAAGGGCAGGACCAGGCTCCTGTTTTCTCCAGTTTTCCAGGAGAAAAATTCCTGGCAGGCTCTTTGCTTGTTCTTAGCAAGGGAGAGATTTCCTCACTGCAAACTCAAATGATCCCAGCAGTGGGAAGCCAAATTCACTTACTGGCTATCCAAAATCATAGAATCATAGGTTGGAAAGGACCCTTCAGGTCATCAAGTCCAACCATCAACCCAACACTGACAAAACCCACCACTAACCCATGTCCCTAAGCACCACATTATTGCAGCCGTTTTACCATGACCTAATCAAGATTATGGGTCGATAGATGGAGCATTAATTCAGTTTACAGGCAGAAGCCATCAGTGCTATGAGCCTCGTGGTCAAGAGTGAAATGTGAATTATGGATCACGTCATAATCACTGACCAAATTCTTTACTTCTGAGCTGAAGCAAAGAGCTTCAAATTGACTTCAACCTGTGCTGAACTGCCCACATGAAGACTCCATCACTATGAGAATTTAGGATACGGTTGTTTATATCCATAAAATCACCTCTGCACAATTTTATCAGTCCCTTCTTGCAGAGAACTGGTGATTTTTAGTGTGAATGGAATGAATAAGTGCCACATGTTTAGGTCCTGATCCTGCCAAAGTAAATGGGTGTATGATGGAGCAGCTTGTGGAGCTTTATAGCTCATCCCAACACTCTGCCACTGTGTGTTCTGTAGAAGTTCATGCAGTTTCTGTAAAGAAAAAAAATTCCAAGCTTTCTGTTGTTAGGCAATAAAGCCTATAAAGATTATCACTAGTAATCAGCAGAGTTTAAAGGTAGATAATTAGACCTTCAGAAGCTCAACAATAAATTATCTCCACGGCAGAACTTCTTTATTAATACAATTGTTATTTATGCTTAAAAAATGCAGAAGTGCCATAAATTAATGCTGGTTGAAGACTCGTGCTGACATATTTTAAGTCAGGGGACAATAAAGCAAAATTTGAAAGTATTGGGTATGTTCTGTAACAACATTCCTCGGGTGTTTCCAGTCTAAGGGTCAGACTTGCTCATAAAAATCAGAAATTTGGGGGATTTACTGTTTGCTTCTGCTATTATTTACAAATGCAAAGATAATAGGTTACTTTGCTTTTGCCCTAAGCATTTTTGATGTCCAGACAAGCCACTGGTGAGCAGCAGCTGGCTGGCATTGCCTGAAATGCAGCGAGGCCATTAGTGTTATTTTAAACTAATTATGGAAACAGACAACTCATGCCATTTCCTTGTAATGTTATTTCTCAAGAAGTCATTTGATGGCATTACAAAGAGCTTGAACTAGATGGAGTTCTCCCATGTACTTCTGCCTCTTCTACAGAAATTCTAACAGGAGAATATTGTAACATTTTGAAAATAAAATGCGATTTTTCTGCAGCTCCGAGAGAATAGCACTATAGTTAACTCTGTGGCAACTTTTCCAACGTGACAGTGCAATCTCAGCTATTGTCCTGGAAGTTTAAGAATTTGCACAAAATCCTGAGCAAATCCAAGCCTTTTCCTGGCTCCCTCCCAGCCCCAGCATCAACATACCCAAATTCTCCAGGTTGCATTCCTAGAAGATCCTTCTCTTTGCTGGGGTGCTGTCAGTGAAACAAGACTTTTTAAAAGATTAGAAGTGGTATTTTTTCCTCAAAAAAGAGGAACAGGGGTTCCTAACCCCGTCTTTTCCATCTCATTTTTGTCCCTGCCCTTTGCACTCTGGTTACAAGCAGGAGCTGAGAACTGGAAGCCCAGGGCAAGCTCAGGTCTCTTTCCCTTTTCCTCTGCAGTGATACCGAAATCACTGAATTTCGAATAAGAAATTGTTGTCTATTCTGGGGAGAGATGCCACCCCCACCTTCCCCTGGACATGTGTCCTCTGCTTGAATGTCCCATCATGGGGAAGAAGACTGTGATACAATATACATTGGAAGATCAGTCAGAATATTATTTTTTATGCATTTTTAGAGCTCCAAAATGAGTATCCTGAACAGTGTATGACATGTGTAGTTAGAATTTAATTATAAATGTCTGTAACCAACATTTAATTTAGGTGTAGGTCTGCAGTATGTGAAATTAAATAATTACTAAAGAAAAAATCATAAACATGAATGTTTACATGTTAAATTAGTCCGAGCCTCACTAGCTTTGAGTTCAAACTGGCCTCTGTACTGGAAAAGAAGCTGATGTCCAAGGGAGAGTATAAAAGACAGCCGGAAAAAAAAGGATTCCTGCTGCTGATCCTGCTGGGGGAGGAAAACCCCAGACCTCAGGACGTGGGCACAGATGCCACCTGCCAGCTGCAAGAAGGTGATGTAAGAGGAAAAGCAGTCCATTTAAACGCATTTGGCTTCCTCAGAGCTTTCCTGTTCATTGCTCTATTTTAGTTATTCTTCACATACTTATTTTAGTGAATTTACTCTTTGTTATTAGGTGGAGTAATGAGAATATTTCATGTTACTCCAGGGTTTTCCAGCTAATTAACAGTGAACTTGTGCAAGGAACCAAAATCCTTGCACTCTGAGAATGTTGTTCCATAAAGTCCTGGTCAAAGGGGTCTGAGTGATTGAGGGACCTGAGTGGGTTCCTGGTGGTCCTTTCAGGTCACTCACCACAAGGAGGTTCTGGAGAATGTGGAAGACTCCTCTGTAGGAGATGGCACTTCCCCATGCTTGGGTGGCCACCCATGGTCCTGATCCAAAGCATTTACTGCAAAAACGCGGTGCCTTGAAGATTCCCAGTGTGTGCATGCACTGACCACCTCCTTGCAGTTATAATTCAGGTTTCGGAGAGGAGGGGAGCTAAAGCTGAGATAATTGCTTAAACGGAAATTGATGCTTCTGTTGTACAAAGGGGATGATAAAATGGGAATTTGCCGTTCTGCTACAGATTCTTTCCATCAAAAATGTGGAATGAGCATCTCCCAGATACTCGCTGAGATGTCCTAGAGCAAATCAATACTAATGGTGTGGGGGCGACCAGAGCATTGCCAGAAACAGATTAAAATTCAGCTTCCAACTGCTCTGAGGCGTCCTTTAGAGGGTTCATTAGCTTTCTGAACTACTCTTTTGCTTCACCTTGGAACATTTCCTTCTTTCACATCCTTATTAAAATTCCTTAATGCCACTGTGTTTGTGTACTTCACAGGTTTCAGCATTTTCTACATGGGAAAAAGAGTTGCACAAAATAGTATTTGATCCACGCTACCTTCTACTAAATTCAGAGGAACGTAAGCAGGTGAGATTTACCTCCAGTGTAGCTTCTGATTGGCAGCAAACATCTCCCAAATTAACCAGAATAACAGAGTAATTATCTTGGTAGGATAAAAAAGGATTGTGTAAAATTTAAATTTCTTTCTTGAGTTTTTTGCTAAGACTCGTAGTGCCGGCTCTGCTTACGAGGAAGTGTTCTGGCCTTTGAAAAGTGAGTGATGATAAGTGATTTTGCACGTAGAGCGGAGCTGCTGGCTCTTGGGGTGTGGGAACAACTCCCACTGAATCCAAGAAACTGGGATGCAGAGAGGGAAAGGGCCATAAGGCAGTGTTTCCACTCTGAATTATTTAAATATTGTAGCAAGACTACTGCATTTTTATTACCTGGGATATTTTCTAGGAGTTTGGCAGTATTTACTGCTGTATTTTGCAATAAATAAACTTGCTAGACATAAAGGGGTAGAGCACTGTGTCTGTGCTGGTACCTGCTTGAATGGGCTTTGTTTTTCTGGCAAGCTGCAAAGGGAAGGGGGCTTTTTGCTGCCGCCTTTATTTGGGTGTTAATTATCACTGGGGATCTAAAAGGACCCGCGAGCCACAAATTAGTCTAAAAAATTTAGGACGCATGCAAGGATGTTGTGGAGGAGGTGAACGCTTCTGTTCTGTGGTGATTTCTCTTCCTTACTGGTCTTTTGTCATCCTGGAGGAGGAAGAATTTTGAATATGGAATTGCTCATTTTTTAAATAAACCCGATGAAAAATGGACTTACTCCTATTCCATTGCACGGGGGCCCATATTGTCTTGTGATTCTCCAGAGAGCTTCCTGTAGGTATTTACTGAAGGTCTGGGCACATACGTCTTCATTTGCTACCTTTCTAATATTTTCTTTCCTAAGAAAAAAGTGCAAGAAAACAATAAGAAGATATGAGAATGAAAATGTAGAGAAACTGCTAGAACAGAAAACAGACTAAGCAGGGAGTTTTGTGTCTGTTTCAGGGAATCTGCAAGGACAAAACCTAGACCTTGATGAGTCAATCAAGATATATTACTTCTTTCGTTTTATCAGCCTTGGGGATGATATAATAAAAATACATCATGAATACAGATAATATAATGTGCTTGAGGCACTGCTGAGGGAGACCTTGTGTGGCGGGTGTGTTTAATACTCAAGGAAAGGTTTCTGAAAAGCAAGTAGTTGGCAGAGCTGGAGGTAGAAACCCATTGTCAGGCAGAGGTTGGCTCTGAGGGAGACAGTAATTTGGGGGAAGAGGGTGGTGGTTGGGTGCTCTTCTGCAAAACAGGGCTAAAAATCCAATAAGCCTGGGAGCACATGCCAGGTCTGTAGTATATTTTAGATACTATGCTTGAAGTTAAGACTTCTAGATGTTCATTAGGAATCATGCCACTTAATTAGACCCCATTCTCCTCCAAGAAGTAGTTTAAGAAGAAAGCTAGGCTCGGACAAGAGAAGGTGCGTGATTTAATGACAGTACTTCTCGAAGTGCAACTCAAATTAGCAGAAGGGATTATTTAACTTTATGGAAGCACTTACCTCTGTGGATGCTGACGGTGTGACCTCAAAAGTGAGCATCTGAGAGCTGCTTAAGTTATGCAAATTAATTTATTTTGGCAGGCACTAGAGGTGAAAAGCAACTCACAGTGAAAGTGAGGAGGGAAGGGAAGGGAAAGAAGAAATGACGGTAGGGAAGGAAGGACTGAAGGAAGGAATGCTGGAGGGTGGCTGGCTGTACCATGGTTTTTTTGGGAAGGGCAGGGTGAGCGTTTTGACTGTGATCTCCATGTGTCTGAGGGAACTTCCTCTTGACTTGGGCTTGTGTCAAGATGGGTTTGACTTCCAGGAGTGCAAGCCCTGCCCTTACACTGCCCGAGGAACTTAACGATCTGTATTGAGCATCTGCAGTTTCCTCTGCTTACTTACCAATATTTTCCAAGGGGTCATTAACAGTTGAAAGATGCTATGATGTTTCAGCAAGGAACAGTGAAGGGTAAAGGAGCAACTGTATTAAAATAATAAGCTACCTGTTAATTTTGATCTATTACCTTCATCATAGCTTCACTGATAGCAGAAAGGCGAGCAATGACACTGTCACCTGCTTTATTTGTTCCGTTTTTTCCCTCTTGTCTTGCGCTCAACCTATGCAATTGCATACAGTATCATATATTCTGATTTCCTAGGTTTTGTGTAGTACTTCTTTCATTGCCATTTGTTGATGTTTACTTTCCCAGTGCTATTTCTTCCCTCTTCCACATCCCAGACTAAATAGCAGTCATAATTTGGTTGCTTTAGCTTTCATGACATGTAGATTTGCACCTGTGCATCCTCATGGCTGATGAGAAAGCAACTGTGGTAGTAACCGTAGCAATCATATTTAATGTGTGTAATTTGTGGTGGAAAGGATGGTGAATATGGAAAACTAAAAGCATTTTGAGGAGCAGCTCCTACTATTCAATGACTTACCATACAAAACTTTTAGAGCGTGAAACCAGTAGGGCCAGACTTTTGGTGTTAAAAATGTGGTCAAAGCAGTTGGCAGAATTTTATGACATAGTGAACTCCTTAACTACTTTCCAGGACACCAAAAACCCCAATGCTGAGTGCCCTGCTGCATATTTAGCTGCCAAATACTGTTAGAGGGAGGCTGTTGACCCTTCCAAATGCATTAAAGCTTTGGGATGTATGTGTACAGAGGGTCATGTGTAAGCTCGTGGATTTTGACAACTGATTTGAAAAGTCTTCGGGCTTTTTGGGGGGTAACCTACAGAATATTGATGTTTAGCAATGTAGACATTTTCAGGAATTCCAGCAAGTTGGGAAAGATGCAGGAGCCAAACTAAATAAATGCAGTCAGTTGTACAGATGTATGAAAATAGTGCTATAGGCATGAAAATGCGAGCAAGACACTCAAGTCAGGAAATCTTGATTTATATTGCACTTGATGTTTGAATGAAGACGTTATCTGTCCAAATTATACCTTTTCCCAGCTACTTATTGTGTGAGAGCATGATCAGTGCTGCACGAAGCAGTTTCAGCCACCTGCAAGTCAGCCTATACTGAGGGCAGATAAGAACTGTGGGCCGTGAGATTGACAGCCCTTTGATCAAGCATAAGTACCATAAAGGCTTTGTTAATAAATGCTCTATCTTGTTTCCCTTTCTTGGAAAGATATTTGAACAGTTTGTCAAGACCAGGATCAGAGAAGAGTACAAAGAAAAGAAAAATAAATTGTTGTTAGCCAAAGAAGAATTTAAAAAGCTCCTTGAAGAATCCAAGTTATCGCCAAGGTATGGCATTGCCTCATGCAGATTTGTTAAGATAAGGTTTCTCATTTGGCCTGTGCTTATCGGCGCCAGAATGTTGTGACACTGAACCTACTCTTTGTATTAAATTTGTACATCCATTGTTAAAAGGCTGCGTTGACATTTCTGCCCTAATCTTTTACAATATTTTGTTATATTCCCGCAAAAGGGAACGTGCTGTTTCTCTCTCTGTCCCTTTCTCTCACTCTCTGTCATTAATAATGTGTAATGTTTTTCACAACACATTTATATGCATATATATGGTATAATTATAGAACATACACATATATTAGCTATATAAAATCAATACTTCAACATCAAATCTCATTTATATTAGGCATACAGGGGTAACTAGTGAAAAGCTCTACTTAGTCGTGTTTTTTGATGGAAGGGAAATGTAATTTAACAAAGTTAGTATTAATGCCACATCGCTAAATTTTAATAAAGCATGCAATGCCATGCATTATTTTTCTGCATTGATTTTTAAGTGATGGATCCAAAACTGCACAACTGCAAATGCAGTGCTTAGGATAGCTCTTGATCATTTGAATATTATATGAAAACAAAGAGCTTTGTATAGCAGAAGTCTAGTTAAATTGCTGGCACAAAGAAATTACAGTTTTCTCTACTAGAATGTGCAGGTAATTGTTCAGAACTACCTGCCTAGAGACATAGATACAAACAACACATCAGGCCCTATGAAAGTAATAATTATAAGAAGTATTTTACAACAAAACTGGGAATATTCTGGGCTAACGTAGCAGCTAAATGCCAGTTCCAGCTCTGATGTTCTCATTCTACAAGGGCAAAACCGTGCTGGCTGCGAGACCGCAGCGCCAGAGACCCTCACCCACCAGTGACAGTCCCTGCCTTGGTTGTGACATGGCCATCACATGTGTCTTTGCCGTGAAAAACGCTGCCCTGACATTGAGATCCTCAGGCAGAGCTGCCCGTGCGTTTCAGTTGCATCGTGCCCATCAATCAAAATTACAATAAATTCTTTTGCTATTTTTAGAAAATCTCAAACTAGCACGGCACTTCATCAGGAGGCGACGTGTTCTACTCACGGTTGAAATGCAATTTAGGTGGGGTTTTCTGCTCTGTTTTCGGCTAATTATTGAAATGCTGGCCATAAGGCATAGATTAAAGCCACAGTAACCTGGGCTACAGCAAATACTCAAAATTGTCCTGTCGGTGATCAACCAGGGTTTTCTAAACCAAAAAATGGAAGTTCAGCATTGCCAGCTGATCCGTGAGTCCGAAGCCTGGGCAATTCTGGCATGATCTTGTCTCCCTCATCCCAGGGTTTGCTCTCACCTTCCTGGCAAATATTCCCCACACCATTTTTAGCGTCTGTTTGAAAAGCGAAGTGAGATCAGGGTCAAAGAGACCGAGATGGGGTTGACAATGTTGCAGCTGTAAAATGTCTCTCTTTTCTGCAGAACAACGTTTAAAGAATTTGCCGAGAAATATGGAAGAGATCAGCGGTTCCGCCTTGTTCAGAAGAAGAAAGACCAAGAGCATTTTTTCAATCAGTTCATACTTCTTCTTAAAAAGAGGGACAAAGAAAACAGGATAAGGCTACGGAAAATGAGATAAAAATTCACGAAACTGGCAATAAATACACAAGTCCATGTTGGGGCTGCAGTAGGAGATTCAAACAAAGGCTAAAGTGTTCGGGGTTCAACTTGGAGCAGTTTGGCGGGGAAGCGGAGATCCCTGAGAAAAACTTTCTCTGAGCAGAGTTTCTTGAACATATATTGAATTTGTGAAGGTTGTTCTGCAGGAATCTGAAGGATATTTTGTTCTCAAAGAATTAATGTTTCATATTGAAGCTCTTTTTTGTACAACATCCAGAGTTTGATGCATTTCTAATTGCTATGATATGTCAATCCCTTAATTGTTTTAATTATGCAAATTACTTGTAATATACACAAATTATGAATCCAATGCAGATTTGTAATTAAGCAGGCGCAGATGCCATCCATAACAATCTCAAGATATTTTCATCATTTAGGGGAATTATCTAAAGCAATCTTTCGGCAACTTTCTGCATTACCGTAAAGCGTTTAGAGGTGCAGTGGTACGCAGGGATTCATCACCCGGTGTTCATCCGTCTCTGTCCCGTTCTCTGAGTAGTAGTAATAAGATATTAATTGTTAATCTTAGTGAAGAGTGTGGAAATCTTGGCATATGTTCCATGGGAAAACTCTTTTAAGTTTCAGAAATTGCTTCCTCCTGACTGTGAACGGTGCATTCAGGCACACGGGCGACAGCAACACTCCTCCCGCTTCCCACAAAGAAGTTCTTTTGTACAACAGTCACCCTATGATTTCAGTTGTGTTACTGTGTGTGAAAAGTCTGCATGAGATTTTTCTCATCATATTTGTATAAATAAATATTTAACTTTTTTAATTAATAAATATTTTAAGCCAATTTTCAGGGGAGTTTCAAATTTCTAAACTTTTTGAAATACTGGGTGAAGTAGTGCAGGTCTCATGGTTTTTACTGGAGAGGTAGAAAACCAGAGGGAGTTGGAATTTGTATGCAAATTCCACTAATATAAATTGTAGTTCTGATCATACTGAGAGCAAAATAATTGCTCTGACTATGAAGGTATGATGTCATGGCTAGAATAAATTAGCACAGCTCTGTGGAACATCAGTATATCCCTTCCTTTATGCTACAGGAAAGACACACTCTCCTCTCCCTGTGCTCACAATCATTTTCTCAGTTGACCTAATTTTTAAGCTATTACTCATTAGTTTTATAGGTTTCTATTTGGTAGGAGTGGTTTTGATATTTTCTCCAACTAATGCTAATTTTTCTTTACAGATGAGCTGGATATTTTTTATAATCAAAGCAATACAGTGCATTTTATAATGCTTTGGAAAGATGAACTCAGAAGAATTCAAAGAAAGGCATTTAATATAAGATGTGTTTTAGAAAGTATGTAGTTTCAAAATTCTACACAAAAAAAAATTGCCATCAATTTCTATGAGAGCAAGACCTGCGCCAAAGCAGCTGTTGGTGTGAGTGAGGGAATGTGTTGCTGGAATTACCAGGTTAATCCGATGCCATCAGTTTTTCTCACCTCTGCACACCAGGGTTGTACTTCGGGACTGTGTGTGGGTACAATTTACTTTTACATGGCTTGCAAGACTTGCGGTAGCCACTTGCTTACACCTTCATTTAACAATTATTTTTACCTCTCTGGAAGAGCCTGGTTTGCTCCCACCCCCATGTGGTTTAGGAGTCCTGCAGGAGTTATGTAGAAACCATAATCACAAGGATGAGCTCAGGGGAGGTCTCCTGTGGATCATACAGAATACCCCAACACCACTACCAAGCTCTGCCTGGGTGCAGTGTGGATCCAGACAGCCCACTTAACAGAGCACACACAGCTTGGAGCTCCCTCCAGGAGCTGTGAAAAGCGTGAGGCTCCATTAAATGGTGAGAGATGGTTATTTTTCTCAGGAAATACTGCTTTTCCAGAATTAGTTATTTCTTTTTCTGCAATATATCTAAATTTTCACGTGCTGGGATGCACACTCCAAAGTGCCTTTCCCAAGCTACAGTAAGGGCAGACAAATGGACCTGCCCACCCACCACATCATGGAGACATTGAAAATAACTTGGAATGGAGCTCATGTGTGCAAGCGCAACCAGACCTGAGGAGTCAACCTCTATCACTAAGGGACAGCAAGGAGAAGAGGAGATGCTAATGTAGGAGAAGACGAAAAAAAAAAACCCAAAACACCCCTAAAAGTCTTAGACTGTGTTTGCCCAGAGCAGTCAGCTCTAGAACGGGAGATCATTATTCTGCACAATCAGACCAGGAGGGGGTGAGCTCAGCGGGAGATGGTGTTTACCAGACCTGAACAACTGCACAAGAGCAAATCAGAATAAGCTGATATTCATGAGTTAGGAGTTAATTTCCAGGACTCTCTTTTTACCTTCTGAAATGAGGGCACTCTTCCTTTTATCTGGGTAACCAAGAGGAAAATCTAATTATTCCTGACTTGAGTAACCCATTGAATTTTTTTTTTTCTAGAGTGGTTCCCAGAGAGTAGCACTACAGGTGGGTTGTGACTGGATTGTTCAAATTATTTGACTACAAATTTTGTTCATCTTCAGCTCTCCAGGAATGCCCACGTTTCCTAATACCCGTTACATTTAAACAAATGCAATCAGTCTTTTGAGTCCTGGCCTCACCTGAGTCCCACCAGCCCCAACCTGGAACCACCTGGCCTAGGGCTGGGCAAGGGAGACTTGGGGCTACTGGTGTGGGCGTTTTGGGGCCATTTCTCTTGAGCCTGTCATGAGCATTGATGGTCTAGCTGTTGGAATCAGAAAAAGGTCAAATTATACCAGGTTTATGAAAATGGCAAAGAAAATAAACCATGTCTGAGGGAGGCTTGCCTTTTTTATTGTTGTTAAAGTTGGAAAAAAATTCTATAAAGAGCCTGAGTGGTCCTAAAGGAGCCAGTAAAGCTGCGTAATGGCCTTGAATTTGCTATTTCTACCCCTACGAAACGGGGAAAAAAGTGATAAAATAACTAAAACTGAATAGTCGACAAAATTTTTTAATAAATACAGTCATTCTTTGTCAGAAGAGGAAGAAAGCCTTTGCTATGTTTTAAAGTGCCAAGAAAAACAAAATTTTCATTCAGAGCCCAAGTCTGCTGTAGCAGCAAAGGGCAGAAGTGAAAATGAGTTTGGGAATAGGGGCTGCAAGAATGAGCTGAAACACCTTCAGAAAGAAGCCACTAGTGTGGGTGAAACTTTCAGCATACTGGATTTCTTAGGAGCCAGAACAAACTTATCAAAATGAAAATATTTTCATCCCTGAGCATTTGTTCACCACCCCTGTATTTCAGTAAACCAGATCCTGTTGTGCTTTGGTGAAAGAGTTATGGAAACTAAACTTGGAATATTTTAGGGAAGAACCCCTCAATGCTACCCTGTTCCTTTAAGCCATTCCCTGTGCTCAGGGGCCTCAGCTGTTTATAATCCCTCCTGATGGACACTTGGCTCTTTTGGTTCTTTAAACCTGCAGAAACAGAGACTTCAGTGAGTTCCAGGTTTTGTTCTGCTGCTTTCTTCAGTTGCTCTGAGATTTCATATCTGTGATGGACTTGGTGCTCTTTTGTTCAGGTAAGTCCCTTAGGGGCTTTGGTTATTTCCTTTTGCTCAATTTTCAAATTGGGGGAAAAAAACACACATTACAAAGCATGCGATGGTTCCCAGCTGAACTAACAGCATAGAAAGAACAGCCCTGAAACCTTAGAAAAATGCTCCAAAAAGGATGTGTATGACAGATGTGTTTGTAAGTTGGCTGGGTCATTGGGAAACTGCTCAAGGAAGAGGAATGGATTTGTGCTGGGTCCGTATCCAGAGGCAGCTCTGGTTTTGCTTTCCCTATGAACAAAATGCTAAAAATTAAGGAAGTTGTAATTTAAAACAAAGTCCAGGTGAAATGGCTTCCCAAAGGCTGGAGCTTGTTGTATATTAGCTTCACATGCTCATAAAATCACTTAGCTTGTATAATGCTGTTTTAAGAATAATTTGTTTGCTTGCATACTTAGCAGGATTATAGTTGTCTAAAAATGAGGTAAATAGGGGGAAAATGCCAAAGTTGATAATCTTAGTGGGTTTTTGCTTTAGGAAAATTGGAAAATAGTTAGTGAATAAACTGTGAACAATGTGGGCAATGTGAAAATACAGAGAAGACAGATGATGTCAGGTCTTTATGGGTTTTGGCTTGGTTTTTTTCTCTGCCTCTTGGCCTTCTAAGAAGGCTGGGGATTTTTGGGCAGATGTTTAGTGGTTCAGCAACAGTTAAAGTCATTTTGTTTCCTTTCCAAAGTAGTTTGTGGCTCTTTTTAAAAAATGTAGTTCTTCCTATTTTGATTTCTTCACTTGAGTTTACTTTAGTAAATATTAGTTTCATCCTGTTCCTCTGGGAACACGTTTTTATATTGCTGTGATCATTGTTGGGAGAGCTAATCTCTAGCATAAATGAAGAGAAGTCAAAGAAATGAAAACAAATGATGGTGATGTTCCCCAGAGACTACGAATTTACTTTTCTAGATTCACAGCGAGATGCTTTGGGTTTGCTTCTGTGAGCAATTTAACTTGATTTATCCTTGCAGCCATCAATGAAATATCTATATATTGTATTTCTTCGGCAGTGGCTGTGACATCCAGAATTGTTGCCTCTCCACATGCTTTTCATAATGAATATACTTCTGGCAAGTTTGCTTGTACTGGAGCTGTTTGTATCCAGTTTTTTGTGGTTTTCTTCCATTTACTTGTCGGGAAGTTGTTATAATTCAATAATGTCTTCACGTTGGGACGGAAGACAGGGCAGCAACTTGATGCACAGAAAAATATACTATTATGGAGGGTGGGACCTGAAGCTGCTGGAGGATATTTAGCTTTTGAAGAGTTTGTGAAAAGTTACCTTGAGAGAGTAAACTGGATGCTCAGTCTACCTCTGACTCAATGCTGTAGAGTTTATCAAAATTGCTATAAATTGGTCTTTTTTTTTTCTTTTTCTTTTTTTTTTTTTTTTTATCTCAAGCATCCTATATTGGGGGATGTGGGAGGACATATTAATGCAAAACTCTGTGATCTGTAGTTCTAGTGTGTGGTAACCTGCTTTTGCAAGATGTAAGTTAAGATCTGTAGCTGTGTAAAGTGAATAGGTGGACATATAAAACATGTGTTGGGAACCCAACTTTGGAGTGTCAGCACATGGGTCACCATGGTTCCTGTATGTTTGTGACATGGAGAACAGTAGGCTTAAATTTTTCTAAGCATCCGAATCTCCTAATAACTGATAGACTTAAATTAATATCTAGATAAAGGGTTTTGTTGAAACTCCTGCCTGACGGTATCAGAGACAGGCTTCACCTCTTGGGTCTTAAATGCTTAAATTTGGACAGCAGCAAAGAAAAGAGAGACTTTGGTCTTTTCAGCTCTTTCCTGTTCTCCTACAGCTCTGCGGAGACACCTGATGCCTTCCCTGACTTGAGTCCTTTCATGCCGACAATATTATTTATTTTATCTAGTTTCTGTTCCAAAGGCAACCATAGAAAGCACATAATGATTTTTCTCCCCCTCCTTTAGTGGCCATTTGCACGGTGTGTTGGTAGATGGTGCCCCTGCCCTTGCTTACCAGCTGGATTTACTCCAGCCTCTTGGGTTAGATGCTTATTTTTACAATTGTCTCTCAGCTTCTCTTTGTGCCTACCACAGTTCATATCCATGGAGGTTTTTTTTCAGTGATCACAGCAAAATGTGCTAATTAGATGCAGTTACCGTATAGGTATAAAATAAATGTAAGTCTTTCATGTTTCTGCTCGATGATCCCTTTTGTTTTAGCACAAGTTAATCCCCAGGTGCCTGATCTCACATTTCTTAGTGTTAAATGTTTCCCTTTGCTATCCATCCTACCTGCTGGGTTATCAGTTTCTGCCATTTAACCCTCCTAAGTTTGAGTTGGGTTCATGGGTGGAGGTGATGCAAAGCCTTGATGCTGTGTGGCTCCGGGGTTTCTCCTGCAGCACATCCCTCTGCTTCTGTCCCCAGATGCAGCTTCCAGTTCTTTCCCACTTCTCATGCACACCGACACCTCTAACTCACCAGTGGCTGGTGTAGTGTCCTTCTCAAAAGCTCTTCTGAAGCCCAGATGCATCCTATGGACTGTGTTTGCCTAAAAAAATAAAAAAAGCCAATGTTCTGCCCCACTTCAGCTGTGGAGCTGCAGCTGCTCCACTTGAGTTGTTCTCCACCTGTTTCCTGCTGTTTCTCTCCACTAAAGAAGTTTGGATTATGATCATGTCAAAAGTGTCTGGGTTTGCCTTCTACCCATTTCTGATTCCTTGTGTTTCCATACCCATTTCCATTTACCCCGTGGGTGGATAAAAAAAGAGGAAAAAAAAAAAGGAAAACCTTCTTTTTTTTTTTTTTTTTTTTGAACTAGAGTTAGACAGCTGTTCCTGTCCTCTCATCCTCGCTGAAGGCCACAACACATCCCTCTTTGCTTCTCTTTGTTTACAAAACTGAGTAATTTGTCAGTATTTAACTCTGGAAATGATTTTTTAAGATGTTTATCTTGAAAATGTCTTCTGTCGTTGATTTCTTTTGAGATCATTTCTGATTAAAAAAAGAAAGGTACAGCTTGCTTTGCTGATTCAGCCTTTTTTTAATTGGCAGGCTCTGAATGCTCCCCCGTCTTTGTGAGCTTGTTATTTATCTTGAGAGAAAACAAGCCTGTCCTTGGGAGTTCTCATTCTGTCTTGAGATGTGAATATCAGACACCTTTTCAGCTGAAAAGGCTCCAGTTCTACTCCACGTGGGAGTTTGTGCTGTAAGGACCAGCCTATATCTTTAGAAATTGATTTTCTCCACATTTCACTCTGGGAATCTACTTTTCTTTAGCTGTCATTGACTTTGAACCAAACTGCTTTGGGGTTAGCCAATCTATATGATTTGGTTTGGTTTTTTTTTTTTTTTTCCTTGTGCATAACTAGCTCTTTTATGCAATTCTCAGTGTTTATCAAACCTATTCTTAACATGAGATGATGCTGTGTTAGTAATAATAATGTTAAGTGTTCAGCTAGAGCATCTCTCCTGTTAAATCCTCGCTGTTGTTGCTTTCAGGGCAGAGCCCTGTCGTGGCAAGATCTATGTTCCAGTGTTGTCATTCCTGACATGAGAACCTCCACCGGCCCTTCCTCAGACTCCTCCTGCAGTGTCTCCTCCTCAAATACACACAACGAAATATGCCAGCTTGAGGGGACACTTGTTGGAGGTCCCATTCTTCACCACCTTCCCCCAACACTGGGAGCAGTATAAATTGCTGCTGACACTAAATCAAGTCATAACAGCCCAAAAACAGTGGAATGACTTGGTGAGGAAAGGAGAAGAAGGGGCGAGTGCTGGGACACCCTGGTCTGGGAGCCAAGCTGCAAAGCTGGTATTTCCATGCAGGCTTTCCCTGATGAAGCAAAAAGTCTTTTTTTTTTTTTTTTTTTATTATTATTACATATTTCTCTGTTTTCTACTTTGACAAGAAAAGCTTTTTGCCTGGCATCACAGGAAAGCAGTGCTTCTGCCTGGAACAAGCACTGCATGAAAAACAAGAATATATTTAACTTTAAAGAGCATTTTTAATAAAGACCTTCTACATCTGAAAAGCTGTGATTGTAAGTGCGATAGGCTGAGGCGTTCAAGGCTTGTGTTTTGTTTGCATTAAAAATAATTTTCCATAAAATGTGATATTTTTCCTCCTAAAAAAATAAAATATTGATTTAATAATTCAAACATAGTCAACTGGAGGTTGGTGTGTCTAACCTGCATACATCTTCTTACAAATCACAGCAGTATGTTTTTATTTTTTAAACAAAATCTGTTGATATTTTCTCAAGAATAATCACAGCAGCTGTAATGTTAGAAAGTGGGGAAAAGCCTGAAGCACCTGACAGCGATGCTCAGGGTGAAGACTCTGCTGGGAGAGGGGTGATGGGCACAAAGGCACAGGGACAATGACAAATTCTGTCCAGGGTTAAAGGAAATGGGTTTGGATGTTTTGTTGAGGAAGGCCATCAAATGGCAACAATGGAAATTTTAGGAGTGGAGCAATGCGAATGAGCTGGTTCTGGTGGCACCATGTGTGATGTTTCTTCTTTCCACTCTGTTGCCATTTAATACTTATAATTCTAAAGGAGACTAAGGGCGTTTAATTAATTCATAAGATTTTGTAAGTGGCCTAAGGTGAAATTCAGGCCTTAATTAACATGTATTATTTACAGACCACAGGAGAGCTTGTTCTTTTCCATTTCCTCATCTAATACCTTCTTGGGGGAGTGTCTGTCTGGCTTCAGCCCCGGTTCTGCTCGACACGGTGTGAGATGCTCCATGTGCATCATAGTGAGAGGTGATGATGGGCAGTGACTGTGAGGAAGGCAGCTCCGGTCTTGAGTTGCTCTGGGAGGTCCCTCCTGTCCTCCTCTGACCGAGTGAGAAGCCGAAAGGCAGGCTGTCTGCCTGAACTGCTTCTGTTGGGTCTCCCTCTCCCTTTTGGGGTGTATTACTGCATGGAACCTGGCAATCCCTCCATCCCCCACTGACAAGCAGTAGGGTGAGGGGGGGAATCCTAAAATATTATATATTCCCTTGATGGTTTGCTCTGTGTTTAATTACCTTACAGTGAGTAGTGGGGGCAGTTATTGCTTGTTATCTGCGTCACTGGTCTCCTGGGGTGGGATCCTGTCTTACAAAAGATCCTTATGGTGTTGAATTCTTGCAAGTTATAAATTCTTCTTCATTCTCTATCAGAAAAGCCATAGGTTTCATGAGTATTTGGCCTCCTCACAGGAAAGTTGAAATAATTTTCAGCACTGAAACATTCTCATTCTTTCAGATTAAACATATAATCACCTGGTAAATCCAAACAGGTGTAGCTGAATTCAGCACTGATAAGACAGACGATGTAATCTATCCATATTTACTTTGGAGATTTGTTTCTGGAGAACATACACCCTGGACAGTCTGTGTGCTTCATGCTGAGCTGGGAAACGAGCCTTTACTTGACATCTGGGCAACACAACCATCATTGGTGGCAGTGGGGCTGGCCTGTTGGCTTCTTGGGGTCACCGAGTATCCATGCGGTGTCTGCAAAGATGGTGCTAAGCCAACCCTCACCCTCTGCTGCTTTTCGAGGGGGAGGGTCATCATGCACTAGAATAGGCTGTCTAGGGAAGTCATGGGGTTGCCATCTGTGGAGAAATTTAAAAGGTGGGTAGACGTGGTGATGGGGGACATGGTTTGATGGTGCTTTTGGTGGGTGTTGGGTTAACAGCTGGGCTCAATGATCTTAAAGGTCTTTTCCAATGAAATGATTCTGTGAATCTAAGCAGACATTGTTCTCTGCCCAGGAAACGTCAATGCATTATTCTGGCCTCAAAGCAGTCTCTTATGAGGCATCCTGTAACTTCTTTCCCCCAGGTTAACTTTCCATCCATGCAGTGGTCCCAATGGCCTCTGGGGACGGTGATCCTTCAGAGCTGCAGGTGGCGTGGGGTTGGGGCTGCCTTGCATTTCCCTTTGTGAGGAGATGTGGTTGTTGAGCCTTTCCACTGACTCTCCTGCAGCTCCAGAGCAGGACCTGTGTTCATGGAGCCACTGTGGTCCCTGTGAAGACGGTGTGTCGGGGAGCTGCCCCCGCAGCACTTCCCACACTCCCCCCCTGCCGCAGCCCAGTGCTGCCAACCTAAAATCAAAGCTAATTTCTTTGTATTGGAATCACTTAGGTGGGCATTGGTTGAGTGAATAATAAATTGGCAATGTTGATGAACAATGAAAGGCCCCAGCAAAGCAGAACTGCTGGTCCCCATGCCTGACACTTAGCACAGACAGGCTCGGGCGAGGTGCCAGTGGGGGCTTCGGCTTTTCGGAAGGAAAATTATGGGTGGCAGATGCATCTACAGACAATACCTCTGTCAGTGCCCAGTTGCACCGATATTGGCTAATTAACAAGTATTATATCTTTCAAATCTCTGCCACCTCTTTATGTTGCTAAAGCCTCTGTGGTTGCTGTGAACAAGGAGTGCTTCCCAGCATGTCAACTTCTGAAACGGTTTCACCAGAAGCTCTGTGCCCTAGGTTGCTTTGGAAGAAGCAGATCAGTGGGCTGCTTTTAAAATTAAAGTATTTGCTTTAGGCAGTTTAAAAAAAAAATATTTTGACTTTTTAATTTAAAATGCAAGCTACTAATTTCAGTGCTGAAATCAAGAACAGGAACATTCTGCTGGCTATTTCCATGAACTACATGAGTGACTATTTTTCTGTCAATTTCTTTTTTCCAAAAAAAAAAATTAAGCAAAACCCCCAAAATGCAGGGCAGTAAATAAAGGTCAAACTGACTGAATTATAGTTTGCCAAATGGTATTCCTCGTCCTGTCTTCTGGAGAGTTGTTGTTGATGTTGGAGTGGATTTGTGGGGCTTGGGTGAAGTGACAGAGGAAGGCCATGCAATACCAGCCTGATGGCTAATGTGGGGGCTTAGGGGCTGCTGGGGGAACTTCCATGTCCAATCAGAACTTATGCTCTTTTGTTTTGATTTTTAAAATTTCACTTTGGAAATGCCGTTGGGTGATTTAATGAATCCCTTGTTTCTGTCACTTGTCACATTTTCTATTACTGTTGCAGCGTCAGTACAGAAATGTTTTTGATTGCTGAGGGTGTTAAAGTTGGTGCTGATGTTGGGTGTCAGTCATATGTCTGAGTAATGGTAACACATTTATTTAATTGTGGGTAGGAAAATGTTAAAAGACACAGGACAAGTGAGCACCTGGGTCACTCTGGAGCATGTAGACTTCATGGGATTCCCAGTGTGACACCAGAGCCATGTGATGAAAGAGCAACTCTCCTGGGGACCCACGTTATCCAGGAGCGTGACCTTGGCTCTTTCCAAAAATACCCATTGCTCAGGTAGCTTTCAGACCCTGCCTCTAGTGCTACCCAGCACAGGATATTGCCATTAAAAAAAGGGTTGCTGTTTCCAGCAAGGATTTGCAACCTTGACTGTGCCCTCCTGCCCTCATTGTGGGGGTAGCCTGCTCCGTGAGTTTGGAGTTGTGTGAATTTTTGTTGTCCAACATGATGATCAGGAAGAGAAAAGGCAACTTTTTCCTCTCTGTTTTGCTGGTCTCTTTTAAGTATTCTGTGCTTGTCCTCTGTTAGGAGAAAAGTTTTGCCACGGGAGAGATACTAGGGAAAAACAAAACAAACAAACAAAGTCATAAGATTGTTTACTTTATATGTTGGGAATTATAATACAAATTATGCAGAATGCCAAAAGTAAGCTGAAACGTGTTCAGGAGAAGGAATCATGGATTTATATCCCAGCACTGATTTATTCATCCCAGCGCTGGTGGCTGCTGCCACTGCCAGAAATCCAGATTTTACTGTCAAGGTAGGTTCCCACCATGCTGGTCTCATGTCTGTTCCGTGGGGATTTGGGTGGGAAATCTCATTGCAGGAAAAACATGTTTCTAGATTTCTAGCCCTGTTTCTGGATATTTTTAATCTTGGGTTTTAGGCTTTACCTGTGAGGAGAAAAGATTTTTTTTTTTTTTTTTTTTCCCTTGGTGGAGTTGTTGGCTATTTTTTGAGCTCTATAAGTAGCTTGTGATTATCTTTCCATGATAAAACCTTCGTGGTGACAAAACCATTGTGTTTTCCAAATGATATTTAGTAGTGTTGGGCAGAACAGGAGGAGGTGGGGTTATTGATACTTTCTTTAATACGTTTCTTTTGAAACAGCACACAAGATAAGTTTCATTCCACCAGTCTGTCCGTAATACCCAGGAAGACAAGACATTATATTTTGAATCTCAGAGGCTTTTTGATGTGTACTTAGCAGCCTGTGTCCCAGAAATGGGACCTGTATCTTAAGGAAGAGGCAAAAAAAAAACCAAAAAAAACCCAATGCATTCCTTTGCATTCGTTTACTGGGGCATGTAAAAAAAATGCCCCCAGAGCAGGGGGCACCGAGTGAATCACAAATATTGGGTTTCAGTCCAGCCAGCTTCAATCCGATTCCCAATTAAATGGGAAAAGAGCCAAGCCAAGCACAACACGCTGGGAAACTTACTGTGGCTGATGCCCTTGATAATTTCAATCGCACCAATGCAAACCCATAGTAAAGCTGTGGTTCAGTGGCTAGTAGTAACTCAGATCCTTCTGACAGCTATGACAGAAGCAGATGGTTTTGCACATAGGTTTTATTTCCATTTCCATAAACAAACATTTATTCTGACTGCTATATTAAATACATATAGTTTATTAAATGGTCTTAGCTGCTATCGAGAGTAATGGTAATTACCCAACCCATGTGTTGGGTTTATAGCTAAAGTCTCACACCTACTTTACAGCAAATGAGTATATGATATATGTATCATGAATATATCTGTACAGTGACATCACTTCAAAATGTAAAAAAAAAAAAAAAAAAATAAATTGAGCCACGTTTAGTTGATGCTGAACAACCAGAATAATTTCTAAAGAAATCTTCATGGCTGTCTCACATGTGGCTAAGGGTAGTCTAATATGAAATAGGCAATGCCTCTTGTTCTCCCTTGTACTTCTGACATGATGCTTTTATTAAGAAAATATGCCCTACGTGTTCACACTGCATCCCTGCATCGTCCCAGCAATTCAGGGAAATGTTCCCAGGCTTTAATTAAACAAGATGTTCTTCTCTCCCATCTAGGCACAAAAAATCAACTAATCGGGTATTGGGAGGGAAAGCAGCAGTTGAATGTGTTAAGCATGAAGGACAGGCAAGTGCTCTGCTGACAGTACAGCCTCAGAGCATGGCATCAGCAGAGATCGAAAAACAAGGACAAACACCAGTAACTGGGAAGGCTACTCTTGGTTTATGTTGTTAACTGGGGTGAGTGTCCTTGGTCCTGGCTCTGCTGCTCCCCACAGCAGGCAATGGATGAAAACATGGAGCCATGAGAATCCACTGTCTGAGCCACCTCTTTGATAACAAGTGGCCGGAAGTAGTTAAGCATTCCTGAAAGCTTCTAAGAAATAATTTGTTTCCCTGCCCCACCACTTTTATCATAGAATCGCAGAATGATTTGGGTGGGAAGGGACCTTAAAGCCCCTCCAGTGCCACCCCTTGCCCTGGGCAGGGACACCTCCCACCAGACCAGGTCGCTCCAAGCCCCCTCCAGCCTGGCCTTGAACCCCTCCAGGGATGGGGCAGCCACAGCTTCTCTGGGCAACCTGGGCCAGGCTCCCACCACCCTCAAAGTGAAGATCTCATCTCAATCTCCCCTCTTTCAGTGTCAAGCACTTCCCCCTCATCCTATGGTTCCCATCCCTCCTCCAGAGTCTGGGGAGGCAGGGATGCTAACTTTGGACCTTTAGACCCTCAACTGCTTCATCTCCCCTTAGTAGATAGCAACGGTGCTGCTTGCTCTTGGAGAAAGCCTATGCTGGGCTCTGCACCTTCCCCTGGGCGCTTCCTGGCACAGCTGCTGTGATGAAACATGTACAACCAAAGCTCCTGTCCTTCAAAATGGCAAATATATATTAAAAATTAAATAATTTAGCTGGTGGCCTGGTCCCCTGAGGAGCTCAGGCTGCTGTAAATCCATTTTGCAATCCAGCGTGAGCCCCACCTGCAATGCATTAGTGTGCGGGTACAGCCTCATCAAAGCAATACCCTTGAAAATGAGCACTAACAAATTGGAAATCATCCTGCTTTATGGAGACTACAGAAAAAAAGGATATTATCTCTACCATGTCCTCTGCTTCCTCCTCCTCTCAGGATGCTCCTAAGCCAATAGCAGCAGCGCATTAAAAATAGGAGAAACAGCACAGAGAAAGAAGAGTGTGTGCCCCATTCCTCCCTTTTTGCTTGTGTCTCTCAGTCACCATTACCCGTGGTGCCCTGAACCCCCTGTAAACGTGTAATTTGGCTTAAAACCAGAACTGAAACATTTCTTGGTGTTGGACAAGCTGTTGGTGAGTGGGCTCAGGGCAGGATCTTGCTGTGTAAAAGCATCTGGTCGGTCCAGTGTAAACCATCACCAGTTTCCCCTCTTCTGCAAACCCGTCACTGCACAGGAAAGTGCACCAGCATTTATCAGTGCTCCAAGATAACAGGGAGAGTTGTAAATAGGCCTGAGCAGAGTGTTTGTAGTCGGACAGGGCTTTGCACAAATCCTGCTGGGATCAGGTTATCCTTGACTTGACTTTCCTGATCTTTTGGTATGCTGCTCGATAGACGTCCTTCTAAACTCCATCTCCTTTTTTTTTTTTTTTTTTTTTTTTTTTCCCCCTTTAATTCCTGAACTCGATTATCCATCCACTCTCCCCTGTGTTTAAGCCAGTTTTGGTTCACTTATTTCAAATTTATCTTTTTTCAAAAACTGTCTCTGTTTACAGTTATCTCATTTAACTTTTGTTTTCCTCTCTCTTTTGATGCAATTATGTGTTATAACTGATAATTTGTGCTTGGGGGGATTGAAGGAAAAAGAAAAAGGGGATATTTTGTTCAGAACTGCCTCGCTATTTAGCAAAGGCAGCTCCTTCCCAAGCACTCTCCACCACTGGTAAATCTCTTCCTGGCTTGGGTATCAACCTCGGCTGGGCTGATATCTGCAGCAGTTGATATCAGGGGGACCTGAGTAGCTCTCATGAGTTAAGGAGCTGCTGCCGTGTAGAGAGAACAGCACAGTTTTGATGGCAGTGCTGGTGTAAATGACCTTAAATTCTCTTTTCCAACAACTATTACACACATACACACAGAGCTTTTAGAGTTAGGTTTTTGCAAAAGAGTTGTACAAATGAATTCACACAAATATTCTCAGAGCAAATAAAACAGACAAAGAATTTGGTCAGAGTGTGTTATTTATAAATATAATGAGTGTATTTGCCAAATGTTTGTGTTTCTTTTCATTCAGTCCTCGGTGACACTTGCTATATCTGGCTTGCTTGAGATGGAGGCACCGTGACTTCCCCATCACATAGGTTGAGATGTAGTGCAAGATGGCAAATGTTAAACCTTGGACAGGGAGAAATGCCCCAGCCATGTTGGTGTGGGGTATCCTGCTGCCTCTGGCTCCCTGCAGTTGTCCCCATGCTGCTCTCTGTCACTTGCATGGGTAAGGGCATGCTGGGAGAGTAGTGGGGAGTTGCCCCCTGGTTGCATGGCACTGGGAGTCCCCACGCTGCAGCGACCACAAATGGCTGATGGTCATGAGCAGTGTGTTTCATCCATAAGATCTTTTGTAAAGTCTCAAGAAAATGAGGATAACGAAGCAGCTGATTGGTTTCGGGTAAATAGAAATTTCTCGTCTACCAGATTCATTAAGCAGCCCCATGTACTTATACATATGTATAATCAACCTTTTCCAACAACTCCCCGTTCCTTTTTATCTCCTGATAAAAGGGAAAGCATTCAATTAGCAAATGGAGGCTTTAAAAGGGTGATTAAACAGAGCTCAGGAAATAATAAACCCGTTTAATGAGCAAGGTCTTTTTAGACTTGCCATTTAAGCTACTTTTGCTCTTTGAGAGAGGGCTCTTGCCAAAAAACCTGCTCCCACCATGTTAACTTGGAGAATTCTGTGTTCCCCATGTGAATACCAGGTGTCCCCATGGGGTGATTCCCCAGGGGTGGGAAGTTTTGGCCACCCAGCCCAATCCCATTTCCCTGGGTGATGTCTGGATGCTCTGGGACAGCTGCTGAGGGCAGCACCCCCTTTGCTGTGGTACCAGGGGTGTTTTACTGCAATCTGTGGAGTAGAGGAGGGATGTGCTTTCTCCTGTGCTGTGGCCTGAGAACGTTCCTCACGTGGCTGTACTTACCATATACTTGAAGAGCCTTGGAAACGGTGTGTTGAGAATGATTAATTGTGTTTGCAAGCGTAACTGGTGTAGATCTTACGTGGGAGAACTAGTTGTCCAGCAGGCATTGACTAAAGAAGACATTGGGGTGTCCCCTGATGCCCGTCCTTATGTGGGTACTCCAAGGACATCCATTCACACACCAAACCCTGCCTCAGTGACTCTGTTGGGTTTTTGGGCTGCCTGGCTTGGAATTAGTTAAATGTCAAACCAAAGGGTGCTTGGGGAGAAATTCACAGCTGTTCTAGGAGGACATTGGAGGCACAAGGCAAATTAGATTTTGCCTTTAGTCCCCTTTCCTGTAGTGCTTTCAGAGCTTTTTTTTTTTTTTTTTTCTTTTTTTTTTTCCTTTTTTTTCCCTTTCTTTCCCCTGGCTGATACTGGGAGGGTGAGCACACAGCTGCTTCCACAGCACTGTCCCAGAAAAATGACACCTCATTTATTCCAGACAAGAAATAGCTGCTGTTACGGTCAATTAACCAGGGAGGTAAAGTGGGGAGCGATGGAGACGTGCTGCCTCCTGCAGCTGCTGCCCCTGCTCCTCTCCATTCTCGCTCAGGGTGGGAAAGCGACAGCTTCCCAGGGAAAAGCTCTGATTTTTAGGATGCTGTTTCTCATTCAGGTTGGACTGGCTTCCAGCTCCAAAATTCAGTTTCCTTGCTCCTGGCCCAGCAAAAGGGTGAGCCAAGACCCTGCTCTCTGGGCACACAGCCACTGCTCATTTTTCTCTCTCGCCTACTTGAATTACTATCTTTTCTTTTTCTTATCCTAACACAAATGAAAAGGTGCAGGTTCATCTCTTGGCCTCCCTCATCTTCCCATGGAGGTTGGTATCGTGAATTCCCTCAGTGCCAGGTGGGAGAAGCTGGGCCTGGCAAGGGTTTTCTATCACTTTGGTTGTTAAAATTTGCATCCCTCTGCTGTAATGCCCACTTTTATTGACTCTGTTGTTTAGTGGAGCAAAATCTCCATTACAATCTGTGTTGCTTCTATCAGCTGTGCTCCTTCCCAGCTGAGCTGGCTCCCTGGGGTCTCTTACTCCTGCAATAATTTTGTCAAATTGATGCTTATGTCCCTCTGCAATTCTTGTAATTGTGTATTAAATGAAACTGTTTGCCCTGTGTCACTCCTCCATAACCTTTTGTTGAAAATCTTGAGATTCCTGCTAATGTGCTTTTAATTAGCCTTTAATGCTGGTAGTGTCTCATCTGGAGGCAATGTCCTGTGCTGGAAGGGGTGGGTGGCCCCACTGCTCCTTCTCTTTCATCTTTGCAGATTCTAGCTTTTCTTCAGTGCCCAACCTCCCTCTTTATTTCTTGGTCAACTTTGAAATGTGACTCTATTATTATACATTTACATGATATATATGCTTAACTATGTATATAGGATGGGGTAGTTGTACAATCTCTCAATTAACTCGGGTACTAATTCAACAAGTTTGTGCACAGGCATTAATCTTTCTAATAACCTTCAGAAGAAATACTTGAACTGTGATTGTGATGGACTCTCCTGGCTTGTTAGTTCCTTTGCCCTGTGAGAGCCAAAGCACGAGGGCAGCAGTGGTGGCCGCTTGGCTTGTGAGCCAATGCCCAGGGATGCATCTTGGTGGAAAGCGGTGGCTTGGAGAAGGCTCTGGACACCTCACACACATGTGGCTAAAGTGGACAACGTGATCTGGTTTGAGATCCTGAAAGTGTTTCCAGGTAGATTTCTTGCTCTTTTGGTGAAATCAAAATGGAGATCGTTTCATGCCAGAAAAGTGGGCTTTCTCCGTAGCAGGTTGGAAAGTACAGTCTAACGCAGTGTGAGCAGAACAAGCAGGACATCAGTGTACTGGTGCTGGGAGAGGGACTCTCTTCCCCCACCATGCAGAAACCCGAGGGCAGAGAATCAGTTAACCCTGGGCTTGAGAAGTTTCAGAAGCGGTTTACAACATCCAGCCCATAGTTGCTGTCCTGCAGAAACCAGGTCAAAGAAAATTGGATTTTGTTATCACTACAAATTCTCATTTTTTGCGAAGAAGCGTCACTGTACAAACTTTTCTTTTCTTGGTAGGAGAAAAATGTTTGTCCCTGATGGAGTGCGTGGCTAAGCCAGGTCCAGAAAGGGCAACAGATTATGCTTTATGGAAGTAATTTCCTTAACCTTGTGGGCAGGTTCAATGCTTTAATCTCAGTTGGGAGGATCACACAAAGATATTTTATTACTGCTGGTATTGCTGATCTGGTTAGACTTATAGACTTCTTAATAGAAATCCCGTGTGTCCTTTTCCTGAAGATCCCATCTCCCTTATCAGTCTTTTAATGTGGCTCAATGAGAAAAGAGAAACAAGACTGGGCTTTCTTTGTGTCAGAATACTGGAGTATATCTGGGAATAATTTGGTTGCCCTATCCCTTCACTGGCCACCAAAGTCCTTTACAACATCTGAGTGCGGAATGATGCATAAGAGTTTCTTACTCTGCTCTGATTCTCCTCACCACCCATGGAGCCCCATTGGTTTTTGAGGACACATACTTATGAGAAAAACCCAAATTATTTCAGCTCCCGGCAGTGCCAGTGGGTTCCCTTCCCAGCCTGGCTCCCAGCTCCCATGGCAGAAGTGCTGCTTGATGCTCCACAGTGGTGGTGCAGGCAGCAACAGGACCCTGCTAAAAAGCCCAGGTTCACCTCTTTGGTCATGGTCGTAGGCATTTTCATTCAATAAAAGTGAATGTTCAATAAAAAGCCTTTAATCACCTTTCAGTTTCTGTGGGAAATGAGGAATTAAAACACAACCCTTTCCTCAGACAGAAAGACCTCCCCACAGGGTGCAGCACACCTACAATGCAAAGGCCATAGAGCCATGAAGAATTCCCAGGAGACAAGTTTCCCTCAGGGTCAAAGCCCAAAGGAGGGTATTGCCAGGAGTCAGAGCTCACAGGGAGCAGCTCATCCAGACCTGGAGAAGAGTGGATTGAGAGGGATGTCATTAGTGCTGAGCAATAGCTAAAGGGTAGGTGGCAAGAGGATGGGGCCCGACTCTTCTCAGTGGTGCCCAGTGACAGGACAAGGGCCAACGGGCACAAATTGGAACATGGGAAATTCCATCTCAACATGAGGAAAAACTCCTTTGCACAGCAGAAGCAGAAGGTGGCAGAGCCCTGGAACAGGCTGCCCAGAGGGTGTGGGGTCTCCTTCTCTGGAGACATTCAAACCACCCTGGACATGTTCCTGTGGGACTTGCTCTGGCAGGGTGTCGGACTGGGTGATCTCCAGAGGTCCCTGCCAACCCCTGCCTTCTGGGATTTTGTGATCCTTACCTTCAGGAAAAAAGGGCCAAATGGAGACTACAAACCTTCATGTGTCTTGGAAGAGCTGACAAGCAGTTTGACAACAAACTGGCATAGCTTAGAATATGGAAAGAATGTCCACAAGGTATTTCCTCTCAATAGCTCAGCAGATTGTTTAACTGAGCACAGGAATGAAGCCTTTGTTTCCCAGTTCCTGGTGAGCAGACGGTGGTTTCGGGCACCACATTCACACCCATTGCTGCTCCCCTGTCCTATCCGTGTGGGCTGGGCTCTCCAATGACACTAGTCAGGAGGGGGAAAGGGCCTGAAATTCCTGCCTGGGCTCCCATGTCATGCAGGGAGATGTTATGAACATCCACAGTGGAATGATATGTTTTTTAATGTGATTGGCGAGCTCTGAAATGCTCACCACTTGATCCGCTCCTTGGGGAGATGGCTAAATATGCCTTGAAAGGATTAGCTCCTCCGTACCAAATCTGCTTACATTTAACCTGAAAAACGCTCCGTGAAAATATTCTGTGTCAGGGTTTTATTTCTGCTGTCGTGGAAGCTGGTGTATAATAACATTGCCCACGAATATTGGAGGGGGAGGGGAGGGTGGGGAGGAAAACGCAAAGAGGTAGGTCAGACAAGGGTTGGGATGACTTAAGAATTAGGAAAAGTTTAAAAAAAAAAAAAAAAAAGATTTTTAAAAAAACTTTTGCATGCACAGGTGTGGCTGTGCATGCCACTTATATGCCATAACAAGTTTTTAACATAATAGCAAGTGTCTTAAGGGGTAAAGCTGTTCCATTAGAGATCAGCCAGCTGGAAATGCTGCTCAGAAGGTGCTTAGTGCACTTAGAGACACACTTGGGTTTGTTATAAATCTGGATGATGACACAGCTCCAATGGGCTTGTTCCATGTAGCAGGATTGTACCAAATGGATCAGAGAAAGATTCCCTGTAGAGCTCACCCATAGCAGCGTCCTTAAATCTACCAGCAGCACTTCATAATAGTTTTGGTCTTTACCCATTAACCACGGGCCTTCGCCATGAGCTGGTGGGACACTGCCTGGAAGCACGTGGAGAGCGGCCTAATCCTTGTAAAAATTTCCAGTTGTTAACTGTAGTGAGATGATTAAATATGCCTTTATAGACTTGCACTTTGCACACGTTCGGTAATAACATGTGCTAATCTCAAATTATTAAATTGATGTAAATCTAAATCTAGTTAGTACAGGTCTTCTTACTGACAAACCAAGTGTTTCACTGCTTGTAGTGGTTTTATGTGCATTTCTCCTGCAGAACAGAGCCCTATGGCCCTCAGTCGGTCACTGTCCCCCACCTTGAATCCAGCTGGGTCTGAGCATAGGGGCAGCAGGATGCCCGGTCTCCCAGAGCCCCTGGATGTTCCCAGGATGCCTTCACATCCCTGTACTGGAGCTAAGATCCTGCAGCTCTGCCACTGCCCTAAGAGACTTTCCATTTTTGACCAAAAAGAACTTTTTTCTTAAAAAACAAAAACCACACTGAAATGTGGTGAAGCAGCAGAGGCAAATATGGATCACAGAAAACTTTTTTTTTTCTTTTCCCATAATTGCACTTGAAAAGGGAATTGGATAATGATAGCGGAGTCTTGTAATGGGGAAGGCATCTCCCAGCCATCCCAACAGCTGTCACAGGATGAGGTGAATCCAGATCATGCAGAAGAATGATTTATGAGGGTGAAAAGGGCTGAGGAGTTCATAGAATCACAGAGTGGTTTGGGTGGGAAGGGACCTTTAAAGGCCATCAAGTGCAACCCCCTGGGCTGGGGATATCTTCAACTAGACCAGGTTGCTCAGAGCCCCATCCAACCTGACCTGGAATGTTTCCAGGGATGGGGCATGCACAGCTTCTCTGGGTAATCTGTGTCAGGGTTTAGATTAATATAAAAATTAATTAGATGATTAATTGTCTTTGGAAAAAGTGAGAGGCATTGACCTTGGGTGTATAGAGGCTGCTTGTGTAGCATGACCTTGTTTCATCCACGTGCAGCAATGGGTCCTTGGGCACAGTGTCCCACACTGCTCTGTGCAGCGCACCAGGCTTGTGGGGATGGCAGGGAAAGGTGAAGGGAGCTCTGCAGCATCCCAGTGGGACTGGGGCACTGGGGGTCTAGGCTTTTCCTTCCCACTGACACAAGGCATGAATCACAGAGATGCATTGCTGTGTGGAAAGCAAGTTGCAGAAGCAACAGTGGGAATAAATCTTTCAAATCGGTCAATTTATCAGTGGATTCACGGTTCCTAATTCAAAACAAGTGAAGTAATTATTGAAAGAAAGTCATTAATTGCAGTAAAGCTCTTTATTGAATATGAATACGGAGTCGTTCTGGCAGACACTTTGGGGGTTTATTGCATTGTGTGGAAAATGAAGGAAATAGCTGTGTTCACAAAGTGAGGCTGCTGGAAAAAGTCAGCCATGGGAATGGTGCCACCCTTGCCCCGTGGTGTGGTTGGACTCAAGGAGAAGGGTTGGTGTGAGTCTGCAGGAGGAGTTGTGGAGGTACAGATTGCTTGCTGAGATGCCTGCTGCCTCCTGCCCTGCTCTCTTCCCACCATGGATGTTCCCAAATGGTTGCTTCTACCATGGGATGTGCTTCCTGTATTTGTGTAGAAAATAGTTTATAATTTAGTATTCTGCTCTTAGATTTGACTGCGAAGCTCACTGGAGAGACCTTTAAGATATCCCGCAGCCTCAAGAGGTGAAATGGAGAGAGGAGATGCTGTGTCCAGGGGTGTTTCCTCAAGTTGTACAGGCTCATGTGGATGTTCTGTGCTGAGCTGGACAACAGCTGAGGTTGCAGTAATTCTGGAGGAGCTTGGAAAACTTCAGATTAAGAGCCCTTTGTGTGAAAGTCTAGTACATACATGCCACCATGGTATTTACTGGGCTGATGGTTAGTCAAAATCTGCTTTTGGCATGCCTTAGGGGTCATTGAACTGTGCAAATCCAGCAGCAGGTTTTCTTGTTTGGTGGGTGAGAAGCTGCCAGTTCAGCAGTCGGAGTCCCAGCATTTGCCCTGCCTCAGCCCTTCCGGGTCCAAATGGTGCCTTAGGACACGTCTCTGATGGCAGGGGAGCCAAGATTTCTCCATGCTGGGGTCATCAAGAGGTGCTTGGCCCCTTGGCAGATGGGTGATCATGGTCCTACCTGGTCCTCCATGGCTTGTGGTGAGAAGCTCTTGACCTAATATATTTGTTTTCAGACCTCAGAATAATGTAAGGGGTCTATTCTCCCCACAACCCTCACCTCCAAAAATAGGGGTTTGAGGGAATGTTTTGAGAGAGAGAGTTGTTTTTTGCTGTGTGAATGGAAGAAATAAGAAGATGAAACAGCCTATTCTCTTTTTCCAGCCTTATCTATCTTGGGTTTTCTGCTGGTGTTCTTTGTTACCGAGTCTGAGTTTATGCTCTAATTATCAGCTCCGACTGGTTGCTATCCCATTTTCTTTCAGCTGATGGAAAGCATTGAATCATCCCTATGTCTATTAAGTCTCTCATTGCTCCAGCCTCAACTAAAAAGGCTGAGATGCATCCGAAGCCAAGGTGAGCGCTGTGCAAAGCAGTGTCTGGCTGTGACCAGGCTCCCCACGGCTCCAGGGAAACTTCTTGTGTGGCTTTAGGTCCTAAAGTCCCCATGCATCTGGGGTCTTTAGATGATATGTGCTCACTGGCAGGAATGGGAGGAGGTGGTCTTTGGAGGCTTCTCAAGAGGGTAAGGGAAATCCAGGTGTAACAATGTCTTTTGGGTGGTGGTATGTTTGTCTTGGTCTTTGTTATTAATTAGTGGCTTTCTGGTCAATTTAGCAGTCATGGGAGTACCTACTCACTCATAAATTGCTGGTTGACTGTTCTTGTGAGGTACAGACCTTTGTGGTATTTTGACAGGGTGTGAGTGATCAAAAGCCCTCAATTACTCTGTTTCAAAGGCGGCAACTACCTACGCTGTGCTGGGAATTGTACATGAGCAGATATTTGTAACCCATTAGTATCTGCATCATTTCAGCTTTGCTGACGAGAAGCTCAGAAAGGAACAGGTGTTTCAGCAGCAACGTTGGCTTGTTCATGTGTCTGTACAGACCCACGCACACAGAGTCCAGCCCAGCTCCACACTGAGAGACTCACTCAGGAGGATAATTTGCTCAGGATGGTTTTAAAACATGAAGAAATCAGTAACAAACTCAATGGGCAACACAACATCCAGTCCTGGAACAGCACAGCAGGAAAAGGCTGGCGTTACGAGGGCTTCACTGGACGACTCTGTCTCTGAGGCCGAGCAGAGTTTTATTTTCAAAGGGTGATGAATTAGGAGGCACAGAAAAATCACTCAGTCCCTCAGTTTGCTGTCTGAAGTAGTACCAGCACTGTATTTCACCCACTCGTTCAATGGCATGTCTTTATGTTGCTTTCAAAGCTCTAAATACCCCTCCTTGGAGTCACTAATACAAATTGATTCCCCGAACCAAAAAGTTACAGAAAACATAAAGCAGACCAGCAACTTTATTAGAAAAAAATCTATTTCACCTGCGATCAGAAGATTGATCCAAGGACACTCATAGCAGGGGAACTGCCTGCCCGCCCCCTGTTATTACAGTAATCTGTTCTAAAAATGTGTAATCAAGAATGACAACAGGAAACAAATGAATAGGGCTGGTAATGGCATGGGCAGCAGCAGAGCTGATTAACATATATATTCCATAGCTCCCAAGTGCAGTATTTTATCTGGAGTGCAGGCTGGAGAAATTAAATCATTTATTTCTGTGACTGTAATGGACAGAAAAATTTTATCATAAGCAAAACGGAATAAACATTAAACATAATTTAATGATGTTTTAAGTAATTCTAATTTGTGTGTTAGCAGTCTGTAGCATGGTCACCTATTCCTGTCTCCTATTCCTTTGTCTGAAAGAGAATAATTTTCAAAGGAATGGATGAGGAAGTGCGTGGCAAGATTTTGCCTGGCACCCTGAGGGACAGCATACCCCCTTCCTGCAGCTCCCCCAGACATCTGCCTTCTCCAGGAAACCTTCACCTCGTGGTGTATTTGATCTTCCAACTGCCAAGTAACAGCGCGTGGTCGCTGATACCATTGCTGTTTGCCCACCTCTGTGGGATATTTTAGCTATTATTTATGTGGGGGTCTGGTTGCTCTTCCTATGAGTCACTCCTGAATATACCAGCCACTTCTCTCCTTTTTTATTTAAACTTTGGTAGAGATTTTTTAAAAGAATTTAAAGAGCCAGGTCTATATAGAGCTAAAATGTCCTCTCTCCTGGATAGGAGGGGGAAGCTATGGCAGATGTGTTGATGACATCTCCTCACTGAAAACTGATCAAAGTGGAACGTTTTAGTTATTCTTCTTGTCCTGTGATGCTCTGGACACTTTCTTAAACAATGAATTTCTAAATCCTGGGAGAGGTTGTACAGCAGCCCAGACAAGCTCTTTTTGGAAAACACAGGAGTTTTTCTCTCTTCTTTGTCCTGCCTTTTGCATTCAAAGAGCACATGAGTTTTCTTGACTGCTGCGTAGAGTTGCATTGACTGTTTCAGCTCAGTTCTGGCCCATTCTAGAGCCTTCTCCTACTCATTTGTTTATGTGAATGCCAAACAAATGATTCCCAGATCTAATCCCTACACGACTGCAAGAAATTTTCCAAAATTTACAATAAAGTGTCTTTGGCAAGATGTGAACTCCTCCACTGTTATCCTTCCAATTGACCTGGACTTGTTTGGTACCCACTAAATGTCCTCACAGTCTATTTGGTTTTTTTGACCTTTGACTGGTTTCAAGCAATTTGTGGCATCAGCAATTTCCCCCTTGTATTTCTCAGTCTCTTTTTCCAGAGCCCAGACAGTAAAAGTCCCCAATTTAAACTGTAGGAAGTCTTGGCCATTTGTGCTTTGACCTTGATTTCTGTTGGTTTCTGAGTTATGACAAATAAAAAGTCTGACCTTTCTGAGAAAATTCCCAGAAGGTTCTTAAAAGCTTGCTGGGGTCAGAGGGCTGAAAGCTACGTCAGGATCTCTGGGTGGGGTGGTTGCAGAGGGGCCCTGAGCACTACTCTCCTCTAAATACCCAGAAATATGGAACTGTTTCTTTTTGTACAACAGCTCTACCCACGACATCCATCTGTAGCTTCTCCCTGGGCTGTTTTACGCTGCTGGGGACCAGAGATGCCTGAGGAAACATCAAGCTGTGCCAAGGGTGAAGCAGTCTACCATCTTGGGTATTTTTAACTGCTTTTTTTTTTTTTTTAAATAAAAAAAAAAAGGGGCTCAGCTTGAAGGATCGGTTAGTTCAGACTTTTTTTTTTTTTGATATATTTTTTTTTTAACAGGTAATGCCTATATAGGGTACAGACTGCAGAATAATGGCCATGAATATTCATTCACAATATGTCAGTGGCATTCGATGCTCCTTAACGTGATCCGACAGCTTCTTGGCTCAGTGCAGGGGTTGGCAGCTTCTCTCCAGCTGCCAGCACACAGGTGACAACATGAAAAACAAAATCCCCTTCCTCATGGTGACTGTAACCCATAACAGCCCTCTCAGTGGAGAGACATCTCCAATCCACAGCTAAGAGATCCCTGTCCAAAGGTCTCTTGGGTGTGGGACAGGGGAGAGGGCTGCTCTGTTCCTGTAAACGCGACTTTGCACACTGGTCTGTGCCTTTTTACCAGAACAATAACTTCAAAAATAAAATTATTGGTGATTTTTACCAGGGAGTCGCATTCTGTCAGTGCTATTGATCCATTTTATTTGACATGGTGCTTCTTAACAGGGTACAACCTGGTGATCAGAAGAAGGTGAAGCTCCTGAGAGCAGAGGAGACAGTGGCTAAGTTGTGGTCTATGCAAATAAGAGCTGATATAAAATCTTTCACTGCTTTCAGTTATGTTCCATCCTTATACCAGACACACAGGCACGCCTTCATTTCTTTTCCTTAATTTTAAACTCATACCACATATAAAAAATTCTCCACACCTGTTGAAATCGGGGAAAATCCTCCTAGATTTCTGCAGATGATGAAAGAGAATGGGTCAGCCTTTCCCGAGATGGTGGCGGGTGTTCCTGGGAGCGGGGCAGGCGCAGGCTGAGTGCTGGCTCAGCCTTTACAAAGCAGCCCTCCCTGTGGGATGTGATGGCAACAAGACTCTACTGTCAGAGGAGGGCTGTCTTGGGTGTCTTTCGGAACAGCAGGAAAAAAAGGAGCTGTCACCAGCCCCATATTATCGCTGGGCTTTCCCCAGCCCATGAAATCTCCTCAGCAGGGCTGGCTTCCCGGGAGCACCCAGGAAGGACATCCCCAAAGCATCACACATCGCAGGAGTGGGATGAGAAAGAAACTCCTCCGGAGTTGTTTCTCCTCTGGGGAGCTTCCGAGTTCGCCTGATACCATGTTCCTCTTCTGTGGAATATTCCTCTTTTCCTCCCACCCGTTGGCGTTAAATTCAAGGATAACACAGAATTAATCATAAAGCCGTTTGATAGTTCATCTGAAGATTTATATTCTTTTTCTCAAATAAAAGAACATAGCCTTGTGTGGCGGAATAGCCATGAATCACATCATTGTCACTGGCAGGACAGGAGAGAATTAATGTTTATTTTGCTTTTAAAATCTGATATTTAGGGAAGGGAATTCTTCATGCATTTTATAGTGTTATTTTTATTACACTTGTCACTCCAGCACTTAGCTGGAATTAGGTTTCTGAGGAAGAGAATTTTGGAGATGGAGTCAGACTGTGACACGGGTCTGTTGGTAGGGGCTGCTCGATGCACCGATTCCCTCCACGCAGCCAGGCTCAAGTGGCCAGACTTTCTTCTGCTCATAGTTCAAAACCCTTTTCATCCGCCACTTCTCTCTATCTTTTTTTCCGCCCCTGAATTTTCTGGTTTCTGTGCCTGGGTGATGCTGCTGAGCCCTTGTTGCTGGGCTGGTGTCTCCTGCTGCTTCTCCCTCTGCTTGTCTTCCCCAAGAGCCCCCGCTGCCTGCATGTGCTCAGCAGGGGGTCACCGCTGCCACTTCAGCCCCTTCCTGCCCTGTAACAGCCTCCTTCTTGTTGTGTTTGAGTTCTCATTAACGTGAAGGATTGCTTTTATGCTGCCCTGTGTCAAGAAAGCACTTGACTTACGAGAAGTCCCCCCGACACTTTCCACAACGGTGTTTCAGAGTGGTGTTAGGACCCCAGTTCGATATAGGCTCTTACTGGCTGCCCCAAAACCACTCCTGTATTGAAACGAGGGCTCTGCACTGATCTCTGTGCGTTTCCCACTCCCGTATCTGTTACACTCTCCATCGTTTCAGTGAGTTTAGTCTCATTCCCAGAGTTTGCACTTCAGCAGGATGGAAACCACTTCAGTGCAGGATGCTGGACTCTGCTCTGACTAGGATGTAACTGGTGAAGGGACTGGAGATGTGAAAGGATGGGTTGGAAGTCCTGATCTTTTCAAGCAAATACTGAACAGATGAGCAATCTCATGTTGTTGTCTACAAAGAAGTTACCGTGAGCATCCTTCCCAGCCTGAGCCCTGCCTGCTCCCTGAGAACCCCAGCCTCGACCTGTCCTCACTGGGAGGTCCCTCCCAGTGCCAGCGAAGGTCTTCTGCCCCAGCCCACAGACCCCCATACTACTGTTTCGAGCAGTTTTGATGGACAAAGAGCAGCTTTTGCAGACTGGTTTATACACAGCCTTTTATATTCTCTCTGGCTTGTGTAGCAATGTATAATTTGCAGTACAAAGGTAGCAAAAAGCTCAGACATGGAGCCCTTGTGCCTTGTTGGGTTCTTGTACTCATAAACAAAAGGATTCGATAAGAATTTAATTCAGGGAAACTAATTTCCCCTGTTGTTAAACGGTCTTTAGCAAATTAGTTTAATTTTATTTTTCAAAATTTGGAATTAGAATTGTCATGCATCTACAATATAGTCTAGTTTTCCTTCACTTTTGTAACCAAATTTTAGTGGCGCTGCTTAACTCGATCACGGTGGCATGTAATGGTATTTAACACAGCTTACCACATTAATCTTTATGGACTCGCCAGAGACTTTCAATTTAGCAACCTGAACTGTCTTGGGAGCGATTTTAAGATTGTGTGTGGAGCAGGCATATTTCAAAGCTATTGCCTTATTCAGTGATCAAATTTCTTGACCAAGTTTTATGATCTATGCTTTTTTATTGTGATCCATATTAGAATAAGTGCTTTGTCTTGTGTAGTCATAGCTGACGTGGTAAGTGTTATTGATGCACAGAGAGCTCGTCTGTATCTGCCTGGCAGAGATCATTGTGCCTCTGGGTAAACCTTGAGCAGAGATTCATCTGCTTTGCAAAAAAAAAAAAAGTATGAGCTTCAACAAAATGTATAAAAGAACATGAATAATGACTTGAACTTTAAAGTTCCTGAGACTAATCCGTATTGCTCATAAGTTTTCAGAATCCCTCCATACGACAGACAAAAGTAATAAATGCTGCTTTTTATTTCCCCTCCATCCTTTCTGTTGCAACGGGCGATTTTCTTGCAAGAGCAGTCCAGGTTTCACGTGTGCCTTTGGGCACCGAATAGTGGAGTTTGGTCCAAACTGGCTCAGGCTTCTGGGCTCGCCGCTCCTGAACGCGGAGTGGGCAGGGCAAGCAGCTGCTCTTCGGATGGAGATGGAGAAGTTGTATAATGAGTTGGCCCCTTCTGTTGCTTTGGAGAAACAAAGATATGCATTTCTGTCCTTTTTATATACCGCTGAAACGGCAGAAATCTGTCACCAGAAAAAGGTTGTTGGCTGATATTTCTTTTTTGCAATGTGTCCAGGCTTAATTGGCTTGTGTGTCTGCTGGCGAGTTACCCCTGGGTGGATGCTGGAAGTCGAGGTTGCTGAAAAATAGTTCTCTAAGGTTTTGTGGATAGGGGTGGGGGTTTTTTGACTCAGAAGGCAGATGCTTCTGTTTTCTGTGAGTAATGCATGAAATTCCCATCCCCTGTCATCATCTCATCGCAGAGAGTTTGAGGGAAAACTTGTGATCGTTCTCTTGCACAGCCAGGCTGCCTGTGACAGTCATCAGCTGGTTTTCAAGTGCTTAATTACAGCCTCTCAACACATACCTCATGTATAAACTGCTTCCTTGCTCCTCAAAACTCTCTGAAGCTATTTGATCAGAATTCTGCATAAACCCTTCTATTCCTTGTTGAAGTTGTTGCATTTCTTATCTCTGGGTACTGAGTCTGTCTTTGGAACAATCCTGCCTCAGACAGAAACAAGTAGCGCGCAGTTTAATCTTACTGTGTTGAGCTGAGCAGGTTAATATCACAAAATCATTAAAGGAGAAGGGCTTGTTCATCAAAGCTGAATCCCTGCTGACCAGCCCATTGAAGTCCCAAGCAGAAAAACAGGGTGTAAACAGCTGGAGGTGAATAAACTGCCATCATCATCATCAACAGACCAGACATCTGTCCCTTGCCCACCCCTGTAAAAGCCCTCTGCTGCTGAAAGCTTGGGAAATGGGTGCTCGACACCGATAACTGAATGGGTTTTTAGGTAACTGAGGTAACTGAAGCCTTGCATTCCTAATGATGAGGACAGTTCTGAGAATTAAGAGGTGCAGAGATGCAGATGTGAGGTGTGCCTGTGATGCATGTTGGCCTCAGGGTACGTTTCTGGTAGGAAAATTGATATGTCTTAAAAATAAATAAAGAAAATCATGTAGTAGTTTTTGTGACAGCCTCACAAGGAAGCAAGCTACACGCTGCAGAAAAATACCTCAAAAGAGGATAGCAGCACACTTTCAAAAATGTGGAGAATTCTGTGTAAGCTGCTGTTACACTTTTATATGTTTTTTAGCTGCCAGTGTTGTCAGCCATTTGTGTGACTAAAGCCCAACATGGGTTTGGAATGTGCTTGGGAGTAAATATAGTCACCCACTTCAGTAGTATTTGCAGACTCTTTTGCTCTTTTCCCCGTGAATATTGAAATGAAGCTGTTTCCCGGGCTGGAATGTCCCCTGTTCCCAAGGCTGGCCATGGTGCCATCAGAAGTGGGAAGTGCTTGGGACTCTCTCTCACAAAGATCACATTCCTCAGCAAAACTGGAAGCAAGCTCTGGATCTTGCTTGGGCTTTGGAAACACCTTCCTCCAAGTTCTAGTATTTCTTGAGATTGAGCTGAGATGTGAGGAAGAAGTTGTTTGGTGTGAGGGTGGTGAGAGCCTGGCCCAGGTTGCCCAAAGAAGCTGTGGCTGCCCCATCCCTGCAGGGGTTCAAGGCCAGGTTGGAGGGGCCTTTAAGCACCCTGGTGTGGTGGGGGGTGGCACTGGAGGGGCTTTAAGGTCCCTTCCAACCCAAACCATTCCATGGTTCTATGGTTCAATGTCTCAGATCCCTGTGGTACCATAAATAGAGGGAAATATGATTTCACCTTTTTTCTGTTCTTACAATTCCAGCAATGCTGGTGGAGTTTTGCTGGATACAAACCAGAGACAATTATGTCCTTTTTTTTTTTTTTTTTTTTAAATTGTCTGATGCCCTTCTTTTATGCTAACCAGTGAATACTGCCCTCTGAAATGCACTTTCGATTCTCCTATTTTTCCGTCATGTGTGTTATCTATGAAATGACTTTTCCTCGGGTTGACAAAAGTCTAGATAAAATACTTTGATTCTTCACCTGTAAATACAGAGGTGTTTTACTAGCTCTTCATAAGTAGTTTTTCTAAAATGTTTCCTATTCTGCTTTTACAGCATCCCAATCATCTCTCTCTCTTTTATGATTTTTGTGCAAATGCATGTGGTTGAGTGTGTTTTGAGGTATTACTATCATCAACCATAAAAATATGATATTTTAAGGAGGTTTTTCTCTCAATATAACGTGTGAGCACCCTTTGCAGAGAACGCCTGTGAGCGGAACAACACGAAACAAGTGGACAGGAGACAAGGTCTGCTAAAACCAGGAAAAAGCAGTATTTTTACTCTTTCTGATATGGCAGCATCATATTCTGCAAGTCCTCTCACCACAAAGTGGCAGGGTACGTGTTGTGTGTGTTTTCAGCTCACCTTTGGAGTAATGAGTCTGTCCTCTGAATAACAGATTTGATCTTTTCAACCAAATAGTAAACATTACTCGAAACCTTATTCTTTCATTCTTTAGATCTGTTATTAACCCTTATCTTCCATTTTATGTTTTTTACCAAATCACCAACGAATCAATTAAAACACATTAAAGGAAGCATCATTGATAGCAGCAAAAACAGCAATAAAAATGTGTGCAGAAGAAAAGCTCATGGAAATTTTGTTGGGAAATCTCAGGAGATCTATACTTTGGAAAAAACTATAGGCAAAATAGCAAATGAAATTAATTTTTAAAATCAGATTAAGTGCAAAAGTCTTCTATTTTAATGTGAATACTTAAAATATTGATATTTTTCAATCTACGTATTTTAATGTCTTGACCTTTCAAACTGCATTAGAGAGAACTCATCTCAGGCTGAGGCCTCGGGGACACAGGCATTTGTGCCCAGCAGTAGCTTCACAAAAGTCCTCAAAGGACTAAAACCTGGCAATTGAAGTTGGAGTTTATATAAGAAGGGTGAAGAGCTGTGCTGCGATACAAGGTGAAACACCCGGCTGGATCTACATGTACGCTGTTGGCTTTCCTTAAGCCTTACAACAACTCTGCAAACAATCTGAATTATGAATTAAATACTCACAAACGATTTTCAGTGAGGGAGGAGAGTTATAGAGCATCAATGTGAGCACCTCTTATCTGTCCAGGATCAGGCTCACCCCTGGGAAGTGCAGGGAGGGACCATGCTCTTTCACTTCACTCAGATGCTGCAGGAGGGACCATGTTCTGCTTCTGTGTAGAGATGCTGCAGAAGGCACAAATGTAGCTCCATTTTGGGCCAATGTCCAAGCTTTCATTGAAACAGCGATGAACCCAAAATGTTTCATTTCTTAAACCAGCACAGGTTTCTCTGTCTTATAAAAATCTCACATCTTTCTCTCATTTGGATGCAGTTTTCCTGCCTTTTCAGTGGGCAACGTTGGAGGCACAGAGGAGCAACAGCTCTACGAGAGCTGCACGTGAAAAGAGGGATGTATGACCTGAACCTACCCAAACATGATAACTGTGGTGAGGAGGGAATGGTAATTGGCATCAGTCCTTTGAAGAGTTCTTATTCAGGTTGAATGACTCTGCTAAGTTAAAAAGTCTTGTTAAATCTGATAAATAGCGGAAGAGTGAATTGAATTCATTGAAGTCATGGAAGCAAATTTGTACTTGCATAACTTGGTGAGGTCAGACCCTGGCTGGATCAGCATTTCAAAGGAGACCTTCAAGAAAAACACGTGAAAAGATCTCTTCCTTCTCCACTGATTAGTGAGGCTCTGACTCAATATGTACCAAAAACCAACCAAAGCCCTGTGGGACTGGTCTCCCCGGGAATGCATGCCCACTGGCATTACTGGACACCAGGCCATGGTGACGTATCCCATGATTTCACTGCCTTCAGACCTGTACCTTTAAAAGTCTACCCTCATGAGGTCTTGGGACTCTTTTTGAATGTCAGGGGAGGAACGGTTGATATTACTACACTTATACCTATTTCTATTAGGCTGTCGCTATACCATAGAAATTACTCAAAAAATCAATAAATATTCTCAAAGCCCTAAAATCTCAGGAAAGAAATTAATCACATTTAGAAGGCAGAAATATGGAGACTTCAGTAAAGGTCTGTGTTGCAAACCCAGATATATTGCCTTATTCCAATTTTCTTCTTGCTATCGCTGGCTATTTTGACTAGAAAACTCATGACTGTTTGACTAGAAAACTCATATTTTAGCAATTCAGAAACGTAACAGGATTATCTTATCAGCACCTCCTGAGATAGCGGGGTAATGGTAACGCACATCTCACAGGTGGCCATGGCAGATACAGTCTTATCCATGCTAAAGCCAGAAGGAAAAATGCAGGTAGGAATACCCTACGGAGATGATCCTTTTGGCAACCTTCCTCTCACCAGATTTCTCCTCTCCAGTAATCCCCATCACCTGGTGATTCTTTTAGCACCACCTCCTACCCAGCTGCTGCATCCATTTTTTAACATCCTCAGCTGGAAAAAAATTGATGAAGTGTTTTTCTTCCATCTCCACTTTCCTCAGAGTGGTTTTCCAGCTCAGAGCGATGTTAGGTATGAAGAAACTGGGAGCTTTGCGTTTTTCCTGCATCATGACAGGTGGTAGGTTCCCGGAGGTTTTTCTTATTACAGTGTAGTATTTAATGTGTGGCAAGGATCCCTGGCTGTGGCTACCAATGTTCCTAAAATTCCCCCAAATCTCTCTCTCTGTTAACTTGCAGTTTGAGGAAGACGTGTTAGAGATGGCCATGTTGCCCTGTGTCATCACCTTTTGAAGCTAGAAGGACTGTTTTCTCTTTCTTTTCACCTCTGCAATATGTCCCATAATTGTTGCTTTCCTGGAACAAAATTAGCACTTAATTATTGCAGAGCTAAAGAAGTATGTATCTCCCAGCCAATGCAAATAACAGGAAAAAAAACATTAAATCTTTCAGAATCAGCTGAACCCAAAGTTCCCAGCAACATCAGAGTATGCTTTATCAAAAAGAAGAATGTTACATTTTAGTCCGAGAAGATGACAGGGAATAGAAATGAAATGGAAAACTACCAGTCCCCAGAATTTCCTTCAGAGGCCAAAAGTGAAATATTCCCCCATCATCTTTCCATTAGGGACGGTGAGTCACATGTTTAACCTGGCCAGAACCGTGATTTAGTTTGAACTGCACTTTGATTGAAGATTTCTTTTGAAGATCCACTGCTTTATTTGAGAATATCAGATAGAATAAATAAAAAGAGCATCAGTACAGAGCAGGAACTGAAAGATAAATGCCACAGGATGTGTTCAGAACATAGCATGAAATTCAGATGAGTGAAACTGATTTAAAATAGCAGTATAGAGAATGTAAGTATTTAGAGGTGAATGTGAAAATGGGCTCTGTACATGGCAGAGGAGGGAGACCAGCTTAAAAGTGATTTAGAAAAAGTCTTGCCTAGGTCTGTTGATAGGTATTTGAGGTAAGAAAGGGTCCTTACAGTTACCAAGGCTAGTGTTTTACAGAAAAACATGAGCATTTCCCGTTCCTGCATTGCGTTCATGATTTCTGGTTAATGCATTTTATAGCTATGCTTTTTGTTATCTGTAAGGAAGATATTCTCTCTCATTTTAGGGTTTGTTCATGAAAAATATTCTTCTGCATCCCTTGACAATGATCCGTGTGTTTTGACCCTCTCTATTAATTTAGCTTCTGCTAGAGGGTAAGTAGTCCCTGTGGTAGAAGTCTGGAGATGTTTATGGCAACTCGTGGGGGAGGATTTTTCTCCAGCTTCTTCCTTGTGCCCACACACAGCATCTATTCTTCCTGGGCATCTTCTGTGTGTTTGAAAAAGCTTCCAAGATCAGGATTTCAGTTCAAAATCATGGCCAGTGTTCACTAAAGACATGATTTGAAAGAATTCCTGCATTACACGTGGGTTTTAGCTGGCTGCACTATAGCTTGTTGTCATCTTGAAGCTGATTCTAAAGCACAGCCAAAATAAGAGTTTTTCAGAGTTGTTAATCATAAATATTCATACTGCAGCCGCTGTTCAGCAATACCGATCAGATCTGCGACAATGTGATGAATAATAAGAGCTACTAATCAACACAAGCCCGTGGCTTTGTCTTCTAACAAAGAGAGCAGCAGGTATTAGTCTGCTCATGGACACAATTAATTACATCTGTCATTGTTTCCTTTCCGCGTGTGGCTGCCAGTGCTGCCTGGGCAGGGAAGGGGTTAATGAGGGGTGTGGGTGTGTGTGTATGTGTGTGTGTGCACACTAGTATGGGTGATTAATGTCGTGGTCAGGGTGGGTGGCAGAGACCTGCTCTCTTATCTTCTGCTGCAGGACCAGCAAACAGGGCACAAAATAATGTACTAAGGAATGTAACTTCAAAACATGTATTAATAGCAATACATTTAACATCACAAATTCTGGAGATTTATAAGCAGAAGTCCTTTCCTGGTGAGGCTCACCAGTCTGTTTTTTTAAGGTAGTTCAGTGTTGTGTGGAAAAATGTCTGAGAGCTCCTACTATTGCAGTTTGGCACCATAGAATTTGCTTTTCCAGTGTTCTCCCTGCTGAGGGCTGTCGATAACGATACAGTTGGTCCTCGGAGCTGGGAGCTCCTCATGGCCGCAGGTACCATCAGCCCATACAAAATGCCCTGAGAACCCGTTATCCAATTACTAGCAAAAAAAATAAATATAAATCAAAATCTGTAAATGTTCTATATAAATAAACTGTTCAGGTTCACATCAGTTGAATTTGATTGAGGTGGCAGGAAAACCTCGCAGGGTTAGGAGCTGGCTCCTGGTAGCCTGGTAAATATTCCCATCTATTAGGACTCAGTTAAAGCAATGTCTCCTGTTACCATTGTGCATAGTTACTTTTGGGAGAATTAAGATGAATTGCAAATTTGTCCCTATATTTAGCTAGAGCAGGACAGGACTTAATAAATCATCCAATATCAACTTACATACCACAAGCCTGACCTAAAAAGTTTAGTTCAGAAATTGAAGCCACAAGCGTACACAGATCTTTCTCATTTTTCAGGAAATTGGGACCTGGCAGACAGGTAGAAACACATCCATGAACTAAAAGGAACATCTCCAAAACCTCAAAAATGTGGTTGTGTACCTGCAAGGTAGACATAGCTCTAGCTCCCAGGTATTTCTGAGACCTATTTCCAAAGATCCAATTGATCCCTGATGTGTATCTACCTGATAATAGTTGTTGTTTTATGTAGAGTGGTTGCCTTGTAGTATTGCAATATTTTATGGAGCGGTATTTCAAGAGAGTGGTCTCATGTCCTGAAGGTGGATGGGTCTTGGAGAAGTCAACTTGAGAGGAGTCTGGGAACACCTTCTTTGGAGCACATGCCTGAAATTAACTGTACAAGGTTCCCCTAGAAAATGGTACCCTCAAGAGCAGAAAGACAGCCAGGAGAAGAGAAATGAGCTCTGGCTGGTTACTAAGCAACTGGGGACAATTTGCCTTTTCCCTTTTATTCAGGAGAACTCGATTCAAACTTTAGAAGAGCACTTTCAATTCATGTTTATATTCATCATAAAACAGCTCTCTGATACTGTTTTGTTAGCCTGAGAAAGCAAAACCCCCTGCTAAATTGTGCCTTAATAACTGAATGTATTAGAGGTACTTCCCACGGTGCGGTGCGTGTGG
>VXBJ01005102.1:494191-521802 GCA_013400055.1 Nycticryphes semicollaris
ATCTGCTACTCATCGCATTTGTACCGGTGGAGGAAATAGCAGGTTTCCTCCTGGACAGAAATGGTAAATTAGTCCAGTTTTGCTCAGTCCCAGCAGGGGGTTTTGGTTGCTCTGAGCAGAAGAGCGCTCGGGGAGGGACAGATGTAGTAGGGGGTGCTTTCTGGACACAAGGCAAGTTTTTCCCCTCTTTTCTCTTGCGTGGAAGAGGCTGCCCAGGGCAGTGGTGGAGTCACCATCCCTGGAGGTACTTAAAAGCCGGGCAGACGTGTTGCTGAGGGACAAAGGTTTGTCAGTGTTGGGTTGATGGTTGGACTTGATGATCTGAAAGGTCTCTTCCAGCCTAGACAAATCCATGATTCCATGATTGTACCTTTTATAGACAGCTTTGACACCTGGAATCATGCCCGCAGCATCTCCATCAGCCCAGGACTTCCTGCAGAGCATGTCCTGGCAGAAAACGCTCATGGGGTGGAGTTTGATGGCACACGCAGGGAATGACACACCGTCCCTCCTGGTCAGTGATCTTTCATCATTTCTGTTTTCCTGTGTAATCAGTGCCACCATTTCTGGTTAATCTCTGAAATAAAAGAGAGTAATTACCAATCACTGCACCAGCAAATGTGCCATCCGGGCAGCAACGAGTACTGGCTCTGAAATAACCTGAGAACTGAGGAAATTTCACCATACCACCAGCTGGGGATTTACAGCCGTGAGAAGATGCAGTTTCAGGATTCACTGACTCATCAGCTTTCCTGGAATAACTAAATAGTACCGGAGACCGTTCCCACAGCGTGCTGGTGCTGCCGAGGAGGCCACTCATGGATGCAGTGATCCAGCAGCCGTGTTATCTCAGAATCTGTTGAAAAGACATGAAATAGTGGTGGTTTTTTTTTTTTTTTTCTACTACCTTTGTGTAACACCATTTCTGTAAAGCACTTTGGATGGGACAGGTTGTTTTGGTAGCATTAAGATGATGGGGCCACACTCGGGCACTCAAATAAGATGCAGACAGTGTGATTGCATCCCTTGAAAGCCCCAACAGAGCCCCCAGGTCTCATACACTGATTTATTTTTTTTTTATTACCTTAAAAAGCAGAGGCTAGATCAAGGTGTGTATTATTTGTTATAAGCCTGGAATAGCACTGTTTGACTTCCAATTAATAGCATTCATATCCCTTTCTGGGAATTACTCCCTTTACTCCATTTCTTTCCCACAAGCCCTGTACAGCTCTGACTTATCACATATCAGGGCTCAATCCTGATGGCTTTCTAAATATACTGTTAAAAAAAGATGACGCCTTTGAAATTAGACTTAGCGCAAACTGCATTAGTAGCAATTAAAATTTTTTGCTACACTGTGTTGTGAATTTGAGGGTCTCCAAATTCTCTCCAAATGCTGATGGATGCGTGCTCGCAGAAGATGAGCAGTCTTGTGTTTTTGGCTTATGAGAGGAGTTCACTGCCGGCATCCTGCACTTGGGGGATGCTCCAAGACTGAGCCCCACAAGCTGTGACCCTGGTCCATCCTTGCCCCAGGGGAGCCACAGGAAGTGGGTGTGAACCCAAAGCCTGCAGAAAACAGACTGTTGAAGTCTGCAATGGGTGCAGGATGACCAGAACACTTTGGCAATCTGTTGTACGGAGTCTCCGTGTGCAGGTAAAAATGCAGGTGTGTTGTAATCACCTTCTCTAAGGGCTATTTCCCGCACAAAACTGCAGCATGTTCAGTATGGTCAATGTTCTGGTGTAACAGCCTGTGGAATAAGGAACAGCAGGAAAACAGCCACAATCATCTTTCGTGGAGGCGTCCATAACACTAAACCCTTCCCAACAGAACTTTATTACCGCTTCTAAATGGTCTGCTCATGTTAAGTTTAATATAGGTAAACAATGAAGTGTCTGTGCTCGGGCATAAAAGCTTCCAATGTTCCCTGAAGCTCGATCAAACATTCAAACATCTTGAATATAGAACTCTTACTGAAAAAAGGGCTGAGGGAAAGAACAGAGATACATGTTCGGTGGGAAACATCACCTGGGCACACAAGCACTGGTGTGTGGAGCTCCTTGGAAGACAGTGCTTGAAGAGTAGGGCTGCTTCTCTTTTCTTGCTAAGAGCTTGCTTATTTTTGTGTCTCGGTTAGGGAAATAAGCTAGGAACTGCTTGAACCTTAGCTTCTGTAGACAGAGGTCAGCGTATTACAGCAGACTCCGCCCACACCTCACAACCTCCCTGAGCCACAGGGGTGCATGGCCAAGGGGAGGACTCTGCTGCACCAATGCAGGAGGCTTGATGAGAGATACCCAGCTAATTGCATGGGTCAGTTCTACAGTCCCTCTGCTTGGAGTTTATCCTGTGACCTGCTTTGAGCAGGGTATTTTGGGTGGAAGCACAATAACCCATGGTGTTCAAAGTCTGGGAGATGTTGGGCAGCAGGAGCGGGGTTGGCAGCAGAGGAGCAATGGGCTGGTAGTGGCCTGGCCAGAACCACAGGTGGATCTTGGCACCATTTTGTTTCCCAGACTGGAAATTATATGTATTTTTGCTTTAGAAGATGAACTCAGAGGAGGAGTGTGCAAGGTGCTCCGTTGATGGCAGGACATCTGTGCTGGTGTAAGCCGTGAGCCCTGTTCCTGTGCTGTGTGGTGAAATGCAGCTGTTTCACGGGAAAGCTGGCTTGTACATGCCATTTCCACCACTGCATGGTTCTGTATGCAATCTGTGTTATGCCAGGCAGTATTAGGGTAGTGTTATGTTCTTCAGCTGATACAAATTAACAAACCCATTCTCCTCACATCACATTTGCAACCCACCGTTCCCACATTTGACACATCCCCATAGCGCTGTTCTTCCTTCCTGGAAGTTTTTGGAGGAGAAACAGAAACTCCGTGCTATAAAGGAGAAGTGGGGGTAGTAATGACAGAATAACACCATAATGTGACTCTTCTTTTTATATAAAACAGTCACAACTGTCTGCGGCAGCAGCGAGGGTGGGCAGTCGGGATGAAGTACTGGCGAAGGGAATGAAGTACTTGGTACAAGAGTCACAGCTTTGTTTCTTATGGCACTGTTCACTGTGAGATTGGAATCATAGAATCACAGAATGGTTAGAATTGGAGGGGACTTTAAAGATCATCAAGTTCCAACCTCCCTGCCACGGGCAGGGACAATACACATAAAGTTGGGTGACTCATGTGAAGAATCCCGATGCTGGGTCTGCAGATCTCTTCATCTAAAAGCGATGCAGGTTCCTTGAAAAGACCAAGGATGATTTCAGCTCCTCAGGGAATAAAGTGCTCCATGCGCTTGCAGGGAAGGCTCAGCCCGTTAGGTGAGCTCAGCATCTAAATAACAGCCTTTGCTGCTTCCAGAAATGTTACTAAATTGAGGCTCCAGCAGGAAGTGTGCACCAGAGTAAAAGGAGAGTCTTTGAAGAGCACGATGAGTAGAAATCATGACCTCAAAGGTGCTCCCGTGTGGACAGACCTCTGTGCCCACACTGTTTCCCAAGGGTTGGCCACAGGAAAGCCTGCGAAACCAAACTCATGGGAAACATGGCACCTCTGATCCTGGGATTAAGTTATAACAAACCAAATTATCTTTATGTGGTTGTAAAACCAAATGTTTCCATTCTGACTGTTACCTTTCACAGTTCAGCCCGTTTTCCCCTTCAGCTGATCCTTCCGTGTGATCCCCTACAAGTCCTTATGGAGACAGAGAACTTCTTGGGGTTCTGGAAACTCTTTTTTTCCCAACCGTCTGCTCAGCATTTGACAGGATTAAAAACATCCCAAACCTTTGAAATCAATGGGGGGTTCCTATAGGCTTTGGTAGTTTTTAGAGTCAGTTCTCCCTTTGTGATCCAGAGGAAAACCAGAAAGGAAAAGGCCCTTCTCAATTCCCTCCTCAAGGGCATGTGCCAGCAGCAGGACAGGCAGGAGGGCTCTGTTCCCAGGGCAGCAAAATGACTTTGCTACGTGCCTTAAAAAGAGCAGTTGCACTAAACAACTTGAAAATTAATTCAGTAAAATGTATTTAAAATTAGTTCTTTGTTATAAGCTAATAACTTTAAATGCACGTCTCCTTTGAGTATATTTTATCTGAACTTTATACTGAAATGCGTGGCCAGATGCAGGCTTGCGGCTGTGTACATTAATACTTCGCTAAGAATATCTCGCACCTGACAGTTGTACTGCCATATACAGGATTTGCATAATAATGAATAAATTTCTCAGGAGGGTGCCGCAGATCAGAGCAGAGGAACGCTAACTGGATCTGGAAATTCAGAGAGATGAACCTCCTCTGCACACAGTCTCATTTCCTTCTTCAGAAATAAAAACACAGCACACAACAGGCTTGCTTTGGTGTTGGAATATGAAATCAAAAGGCTTTACTTAGGAAAAACAGAGAAGTAATGCAGTGAAGAGGAACAAAAGCTGACACTTTGCTGGTATCTCTCTGGTGGAACAGGAGAGACGTACGTCTGGAGAGATATATGGTACTGTGGGATTATCAGACATCCCAGCAGCGGATGCTCCTGCTCAGCCCGCTGCTGGCTGTGGAGTGGCTGCAGGTTATTGGGATCACCCCCACTTTTTGAGAGCTGGTCCTGCTGCTCTTCAACTATTAACTCATTCCCTTATTAGCACCAATTTAGTCTCAGCCTAAGTTGCGGGTTCAAAATCAGGCCGTGAAAGGCTGTTTCCCATCCAACTTAGAAATTAAATTCATCCCCCTGCAAAAAATAAAGGTACCTCAAATAGAGTCTTAGAGTTTGACAAAGAATGTGGCTTGTCTACATGTTTATCTAAAATCCTTTATGCAAAAATCGTGCAGCTGTGAAGATATAAGTCTAAACACAGCAAAAGAAAAAAAAAATAAGAGAACCCAATTTATCTGATGTGCATTTCAGTGGCTGAAAAATACCTGGTTGTCATCACAAGAAATGGATGAAATGTTACATGCCTCTGGTCCTGGGATAAAATGTTAATGAACTTATTTCTTTTTCCAGGCCTTCCCTTCGTTTTTTTTCTTGCTACTTGATGACTTTGTTCCTACTTAGCTGTGTTTTTTTCAGGTCTCATCCCCAGCTCTCTAGGATTTCTTTTGATGTGGTGCTCCAGAAGACTTCTGTAGATGTCGGGTTCTTGAAAGAGAAAGAAATTTTGCTTCCTGAAAGACATGCTCTGTTTGCAAAAGGCACAGTTGTTGAAGTATTGAAAAACTCAAGTGACTGCTTCATCTTGTGAAGATTCTAAAAAGTGCTATTTATCTATAGATGAAAAAGAACTTCTAGGGCCATTCATTGACTTTGTCTTTGCTCTTTTTCCTACGCTGTGAGCCCACCTTCTGTGTTACAGAGACATCTGACACATGTATTATAATCGGGAAGATATGATACAGTATATATAAAGGTAAGCTCTGCCTTTGTACACCTTAAAATTCATCCACTGATGTCTGTGGGTATTTTCCAGGGACTTCAACAGGCTTTGGGTCAGGCCAGGGATGGTAAGACCCAGCAGGGTGAACCTTGAGAAAATGAGGAACAGAGGGAGAAAAAAAACTACTGCAAGACAAAGTCATTGGTTGCAAGAAAAACAATTATAATTTTTGCTTATTATTTCAAATACTGCATATCTGTTACATTGCAGACTTCGTGTCTGCAGAGGCAGCGTGGCACCATTGTGAGCCCTTTTTTAATCTGAGATGACAGACACTATTTTCAGCAATTCTTTCCCCAGCTTTTCTCCCCGCATTCAGTCCTCGTTTCACTAAAGACTTTTAAAGACACTTTAACTTGGTACAAAAGCAGGGAGAGGCAGCCTGAGGCCTGCACAAAGTGCTCGAGCTGTGCTTGGGAGAGGCTGGAGAGAACCCAGTCATGAGGTTCCTGCCCGTCCACCAGCAGCCTCCCGTGGCCACAGAGCAAGAGGTGCTACCTGGGGCTCAGCTTCTCATCCAGGATTTGAGAGATCAGGAAAAAATCTGGCAATTCCAAAAAATGAATGTAGGGATTAACCAATGCATATTCTTTGCCTCCCCTCCAGGTCTCTTGATCTGTTGTTTAAAGAGCTTGCTCCACCCTGTTTCTGGACATACCCTTACAGCAAGAAAGTAACAAGAGACAGCAAGAAAACAGGTAAATCATTTTCCCAAATAGCATCCACAAGTTTCACAAGTGCGTTGTGTAAAATAAAATGTCCAAAAGTCAGTTTGCTGTGAAGCTTTTTGAATATCACTGATTTTTTAAAAACTTATTTATTTTAGTCTTTTCTAACATTTCCTAAAACATTGTTTTCAGTATTAATTAGGTCTACCTCTTAAACTTCTATTAGCCATATCAAATGCAACATCATTTTATCATAGCTTGAATTTTCCTCTGACTTCTAGAAAAATATGCCAGATTTATTCTGTCTCAGTGTTCCAGAACTGAGTTGCAGAGCTGAGGTATGAACTATACACAGTTAGAGCTATTTTGGGAAGGGGGGAACTGTAATGTCATCAGAACTGTCAAGAATGTGTTAGAGCTTTTTGCCAGACATTTATTGTTTCGTATGGGAACTTAGATTTTTTCCTTCAAATCGCACTCTGTTGCCATTTTGTGCTGATAAAAAAACCCCTCAGATTTATTACTCCATCTCTTATTGAGGCTATGCTAAAGTTTCTTTATTAAATTGCCTTATTCAAATTGTAACCGCAGGTCATTTCCAATCAAGAGTGTCTTAACTTGTATGAGAATAAGCTTTAGATACCTAGATATAAGTGGTTGATAAAGTAATTTTTTGGAAACAGCTATGAAATTGGCACACATAATCCCCAGATGTACTCGTTATGGCTCAGACTTCTTTATTAACCTAATTTTCAGACTTTTCTGTGTCATTTGTCTCAAGACTGTTTTATATAATGTCTTTACTAATCTGTTGCAGTAAGAATTGTTTGTACATCATGAAAGACCACTGCTGAAAGATGATCTCCCTTTCCAGATAATGGACCATGGCTTCAGATTGAATAAATGCACCAAATCATATGTATATACTAATAGGATAGAGGATTATGATTTTCAGCCATCATGAAAAATATCAGCCGTGGATTTCCATCCGTGAGGCAGATTAGCTCTTTTTCTGTAAATTTACAGGAAAATATTGCCTTAGGTAATCTCGGCAAAGCTACGCCAGCCAGACCCTAGGGAAAAGAACCAGGAGGTTACCAGTTCTTAATGTGGAAATTCTTTCTCATCCAACATGTATGAATTTACAGTTGGCTGAAGTCTGAGTTTGGATACAGGATGTTTTGTATATTCTCCCTGTTCTCCAAATAGTAGAAAATAACCACATTTTGGGGCTAATCTAATGCTGCACATGAGCTTGTGTGTGTCATCTCTAAGAGCATCTTCAGCTCAGTGGCCTGTGTTGGCTCACAAGGAGGACAAGAGGGAGTTTGGGTCTGTCACGGTGTGATATAAACCCACCTCTGTACATGAAATACAAGTGCACTGGAGAATTGAAAAGTAATTCCATGCTTTTAAATTGTATGGTAATGAAAAATAACATTTTCAAAAGCACTTAAGAACTAAATCCCCAGAGATGTCTGGGCAGTAGTTTTCTGACATGGTGAAGTTTTGACTAAATCTCAGCTTCGGTGTCTCCATCCATTTCAGATTAAGTTGCTGGTGATTTGGGAGTGTATATCTCGTTTTCAAAGATCACTCGGGACACTGAATTAATTCAGGGGCTATTCACACCTACTAACTGCAGAAGCCAAGTTCCCTGTTAGAGTTTAGCATCTGCTGAGATGATCTTAGTTTTAGGTCACTGTCTTTTGCACATAAATATTCACAAGGCAGATGAGCATGGAGCTGTGCCAGCCGAGGAGCTGCCTCGCACACCTCAGTCATCCGCCCTGTGCTCCGACCTGAGGTATTTAATAGAGCTGTGCAAAAATGGTTCCGGGCAAAACAGGTGGTTGTTTGGGTCTGGGGCTTTTTTTTTGGTCCAGAGTGTTATTTTGCAGAGACTGAAGCTCTGCCCCAGCAACGTGATGATTTTCGTGGCAATTCCCAAGGAGGAAGGAGGCTCCCTGTGTTCACCCAGAGGGCTGGGATGAGCTCCTTCACATGAGTAGCACCCAAAAGGCTTAGGTCTGTGTGTTTTGCCTACTTAAACCATTTCCCCCATCGCCAGGGCATCCCAGAGCCACCAACTCTCAGAAACAAGCTGATGGGTCTGGTAAAATAATTTTCATACCTGTGTTTAGGTTTTTACTCATCTGACCCTGTGTTTAATTCCTCTTAGTTTCCATTAAGCAACATGGTGTGCAACACCAATGCCAGACATCAAGGATGTAACACATTTTCTTCAAGGCAGGTGCTAAGTGGGATTTGTGCTTTGGGGAGGCTGGATGGGAGCTGGGGAGAGTGCAGAGAATGTGGGACTGTTCCCCACCAGCAGAGCTGAAAAAGGACCTGCCCCACTGGGACACGATGCCTCTAAAGACAAAGTGTTTCATGGGAGGAGCTCAGGTCTCCAGGGATTTGGGCTTGGAAAACTCAGGTGTGTTGTTTAAAGCTGTTGAATCCTTGTGGGATTCAAAGGTGGTTTGGGATAAAATGCAGGGTAAAATTCAGGGGAGGGAGATATTTTTTTTGATTGGCTGCTAGGTTAAAAATAAAACAATTCTCTTTCTAGATAAATCAAAAAAACTAATGAAAAATTAAAAAGAATAAAAAATAAAATAAAAATTAAAATATTTATGATTGCTAGTGTGATTTTCCCTAATAGACATTAAGCAAACTCTGCTGTACAAGACAGTAAGTCTGGTTACTCAGACATTTCTGAATCTGTTCTGTGTCCAAACAGCATTGCTCACATGCGTTAAGCAGGTAGCTTGTCTGTGAATTCAGGCATAGTTGTAGTCAATGGATGTGGGGAGGCAATAGAATTGTTTCAGCCCCATGAAATAATATTTTTTTGAGTTCTTTTTAAAAGACAAAATGGTCTTTAATGACAATGCAAATGTGGTCCAGAAACAGGGAAGGAGAAGGGTTGTTCCTTCCAGATTCAGGCAGTCCAGATCATACATCCTGACTAACAGGCAGACAGAACAGCCTTGGACCTTTTAAACACTTGAATTTGTTGACTGACAACCTCCCAAACAGCCCAAAGTTTAATTTGGAAGCTGTCAGGGACTATGGCTCAATTCTTCAGTGTTCATCATACACACAAGCTGGGAATTTGTCAGAAGGTACAGATTTCTCTTTAACTTAATATATTTTGGTTTCAAAATTGCAGTCTCCACTGCACAAATGCCACCTAAGTGCCATCACAGGTCTGGACAGATGCCTTCACCTTGATCTGGGCACAGACATGACTCCCTTCTTGCCTGGGATTTGAATTCAGAGGGAGAGCTTGATTGAATTGCAAAGCCGAAGGAAGCACCTCTCAAGATCTGGGCTGTCCCTGATCCTTGTCGTTCAGTGACCAGATGTGACAAAGGCGGCCAATGGTGCCCCTCGCCCTGGGACACATCGTGGGCACTGGCCAAAACCCAGCAGAGGGGCTTTGAAGGACTTGCTTCAGAATGAACAAAATCTATTTATATTTTGGCTTTAGTTTCTTCCTGTCTGTATCACTAATCTTTTGAACCCAGTAAGAGGGCCTGGGAGGGTTTTTTGGCTTTGTTTTGTCAAGCGGAGAAGGTTTGATAGATACCAAAACACTTCAGCTGCAGCAGGAATCAGAAGCGTTAACGGGAAAGTTGTTGTGACAGATCACTTTCAGGAAAACCCACAGGCGCTAATAAGCATTCTGTCAGTGTTAATTTTTAACCCTGTTCAGCAGCTGTGGGGGTTGAAGAGCCTGGGATTGTTTCCCTCAAGCCAGGGATGACGTGAGGACAGATGGAGGGCTCTGGGCATGGTCTCCTTGCCATCCTCGGGCATCTTACTGGGGTGCCAAAACTAGATGTATTGGTTTTGTCAGCCAGCTGATGGCATTTTTGTGACCTACAACACCAACGCGCCTTCACAGCCACAGCACTATGTGTTTACTACACCTGTAAACTCCCGGAATGTTGGCTGTGATGGGTGGGTTTTGTCCAAATGGCGTGAGTGATGTCCGTGACGTGCTGCAGCTCTGCTGATGGGATCCCACTGACGTGGGTGGATTTCAGGGGTGAGGGGACAGCAGCAGTCTGTGGGCTGGCAATCAGGGTCAGTCCTGAGAGAGGCACGAGCCACCTGAAGCAGCTCATCTTGGTGGAATGAGTCAACCAGGAGAAGTGAGGTTTGGGGGTGGGAGGAGGTGTCTGTCTCTAGCCGGTTATCCCTGACCAAGCTCCAAACTCCTGAGCAGTTAACCCCAGGAGAAAGAATGTGAGATCTCCAATCAGAAAGCTGCATACCACTCAGAAAATGTTTGCAGGTAGCAGCTTTAATCTGATACAACCAGTCCCATAAATCCTACTCTGAAAATAATAAGACCCAGTAGAATACCACAGCATCGCTTACGATTTCTGCCCAAGAGTTGTCTTCCACATGGAAATTCATAAAGCACATAAAATGCTCTGTACCAGGTTTTATGAGAAGGTTGACTGTCGTTTAACAAAGAATAACAATAGTAAATCTGTAAGGGCGGCGGTTTAGCAAGTTTGCTGTGTAATATAAATTACTTAGTTGTTTAGGCAATTATCTAAATTACCTGTGAAATATAAATTACGAGGCATGAATTATGCCTTTTAGCCTAATGAATCTCATTTATTTAGGATAAATGTAGTATCTTTATTGATTCATCTCACATCAGTCACTGTCAGCCTGCACTTTTTGCCAGGTTTGGCAGAGCCTGGAGCTCTCTAAACCAATTCTCCCGACTCCATTTTGTGCTGCCAAACCTCATAGTTCCTGTTCCTTGTTGCTCAAGACTCATTTTCCCTTTGCTGAGAGTCTGTGTGGGGAGGGGAGAAGAGCTCTTCTCCCCACCCCTTCATCATTCAATTAACTGGTACCAGCGGTTTCCCATCAGCCAAACCTTCCGTCCTCTATAAGCTCAATACCTCCAGTGTGCTACTGGGGCTAATGCTGAGCATCAGGCAGGGCTGGGGATCCTCCACTATAGAAGATGTTTTAATTAGCCTCCTTTATATAAGAAAACTCAGCAATAACAAAGAGGGGTTCCATGTAGTGAAGGTAGAGCCTGTCCCAGCAGTTACTTTGCTTGAACCGAGAGAGTTTGTATCTAAGGAGCACTGCAGGTAGATTTGTGTGATATTTGGCAAGGAAATGTGCTCTTGATGCATCTAGTGGAGCAGAGGGAAGAAATCTCTGTTTGAGAAAAAGGCAAAAAGTAAGTTATTTGCTTGTGCTTTGGTTTGTCTCTTTAGACTGTGCTCAGCGTGCAGCAAAAAGATTAAAAATGTGTTTCTGTTTAGAGGTGCTCTAAAAATGTGCTTGCTTTGAAGGCAGAGCATATTAGTTGAGGAAAAAATGTTGCTCCTTAAGTAGCTTCATCTTTACAGTTCAATATATTTTTATCTTTGTTTTAATAAGCTGTCAGCACGGAGAGGTGACGGTGCCATTATGGCAATCAGTGGCAATCCAGTAACCATAGAATCATAAAATGGTTTGGGTTGGAAAGGATTTTAAGGACCATCCAATTCCAACCCCCCTGCCCCGGGCAGGAACACCTCCTACTAGGATGTGATTTCTCAGGACTGGAATTGCTCAGGCTATGGCAGGTTGATCCTGACTGTCAATATGCCTCTGTGAGAAGATCTGCTCCCTGCTTCATTATTCCCAGTAAACTCAAAATTTATTAGATATATACACACTTTCCCCTACCTGATTGTCATATCTTCTAGAAACTGTGTAATATCGAAGTGAGCTTGATATTCAAGGATGCAATAAAATGCAAGGGCGATACACCTTCTCAGCCTTGGTACGTCTGTTTTTATTGCACTGCCAGAACACATCTTTTGTTTCTCTTGACAATATATTTTGGCATGTATAATAAGTCTTCACAGCTGTCTCCCTGTTACTGCCTCTCTCTTCAAGTTTTAATTGCCAGGTGACATTGTGGGGTCTGTAAACGAGTCATGCTGAAGAGGAACCTGCATCACCTGAGCACAAGGGGCAGGCAGATGGAGACCCTCCTCTGGTGTCAGCACCTTCTGCATCTGCTTTTCCAGCAGCTTCATTTCATGTGACAACACAAAGGTTTATAAAGCAGGTTGTGGTCTGAGTTGTATGAGTTCAGAAACTGCGGGTGAGTTACCTCACTTGGTTTTACACTACTTAGGAAAAAAATTCAAAATTGCCTTTGCAGCCACCTTGCTCTTGCCTTTGTTATCACACAGGGGTGATTAATCAATCAGCCTTTGTCCATTTAGCTGCAGAAGTGGGTCGAGAAGTTTCGGGATGCATCCAGCTTCTATTTAGTCACTGGTTTCTCACCAAGAGCTATGGGAATTCTGGCTCTGAATCATGAAGCTATGGGATGGGACACACGGGCTGAGCTGTGCTGGTCTGTGTTTGCAAACCAGAGCTATTGCCATCTGGAGACCACCAGGAATGGCAATCCTACAGACTCCCCAAGTGGTGTGTTTGGGTTTCTAGTGCCAAACTCAATGTTTCGGACTGTGGTTTTGGGCCATTATTTCTGGTGGGAGCCCCTGGGGAGATGGACAGTGGGTTGTCGTCTCCTTCTCTGCAGCGCTTTCTGATGTACGTGCAGATTTACTCACTATCACTGCCTTTTAATCCTCAACCTAATCACTATGACTGCAAGATAACAATGGAGTTGCTTTCCTGGGTCTGTCTTGCATGCTTTTCTCCTCATGGTATGCCATGCCTTGGGTTTGGGAGTATTTCTTCATGACCTGCAACATGTGTTTTGAAAGAATTGGATATATTAACTTTTTTCCAGAACTTGGAATCACAGGATGGCTTGGGTGGGAAGGGAAATTAAAACCTTCCCAGTGCCACCCCCTGCCCTGAGCAGGGACACCTCCCACCAGATCAGATTGCTCCAAGCCCCATCCAACCTGACCTTGAACCCCTCCAGGGATGGGGCAGCCACAGCTTCTCTGGGCAACCTGGGCTGGGATCTCACCACCCTCACAGCAAAGAAGTTCTTCCCCACATCTCAGCTCAGTCTCCTCCCTCTCCATTTAAAACCATTTCTCCTTGTATCATGCAGCATTTTTGCAGTGGTCTTTGGAGCTGCTGTGGTCTAAGGACATAAAGACGCGCTAGAGGAATGTCTGTTGTTAGAATAACACACGTTGATGGGAGAAAGCAGGTGAGTTGCATGTACAGAAACCTTCAGTATTTTCAGTGTTCAGTTTTCTTAAGGTGGTGATAATGTTGCTTGGTTTGGCATAAAAAGCCTGTGGGAAATGAAGTTTTGGAAGGTGTAACAGATATACCTGCAGACGGGATGTAAGAGTCTGCAGCACTTGCATACCGTCCATTTGATTCCCCCCTTGGTAAGATATATTCTTTTAATTTTCATTTATTATAACACCAACTTCACCCCAGCTCGTGTTTTTATCTGTCAATCTGCATCTTCCACTTCCAGGGATAATTCATTTTAACTGCAGCTACTCCTTCCTCTGGGCTGCTGTGACTCACGGTTCTCTGTTGTCATTCTACACACGTTCAGCCCCAACCAGGGCGGGTTTGTGAGCTGTTCTGCTGGCACAGTGCACTGGGAAGTTACAGCTACTGCTTTCTTTCATAACAAATTCATCCTCGATCAGAAAAGATCAAGCCGGAATATAAACCATATAATTATCGATAATGCAGTTTGAAATAAACAGAAACCCACTTGGTATTGGTGTCATATGTTTAAAACATTTATTTCGGAGAGGATAAAGCAACAGCGTAAAGGAAAGTGGTACCACAGATGTGATAAGTACGACAATACTTTTTTTGGCCTGGCATTTTTATTTTATGTGTGCCCACAAGCACCTCCTCAGCTGATTGCTTGAAGCATTCAAAGAAGTAAAGTCTGGCATCAGTCAGTGTGAAGTGGGGCAAGATTCCTCCTGATCACATATGCATGTGGATATACAGATATATATTTTAAGAGTAGCCTGGGGAAAATGTATGTTGAAAAGACAAACTGGGAGTCAGTCTGTAAAGCCAGTTTATTACCAGGACAGAACAACAGAGTTTGTGGGTAAACATTCATTCCTCATGGACTTGGAGCTTTTCCTTTCCCCCACTGCAGCTTCACCAGTGACACAAGTTAAAACACAGACGGGGAATAGCTGATTTTTTTCCCTCTTTACCCTCCAGCAGAGCCTCTGAGGCCCAGCACTGAGCACCTTCCCGCGGTTCCCTGTGGTGCAATGGCCCAGGCCCTGGCAGGGAGCATCCCGAGACAAATTCCCCCTGAAAACCCTTGTTTTGCCCTTCCCTGCTGGTGGGTCATGGAGTGCTGGTGCTGGGGGATGGAGAGCAGGATTGGTACCTTGTCGGATGTCGGGCAAGGAGGTGCTGGTGTCCCTGAGCACCTGCCCAACACCACCACAGCAGCCATCACTGCCGGTGTTACTTTGAGTGGTTTGAACACCCTCTGCTCGAAGGGCCCTATTTCAGTTGTATCCAGGGCACTAATAAGCGGTTTGAGCATGCTGGCTCTATAAAACAGCATCATTTTTCTTCCCTCACAGAGTAGTGATGCCTTAATGCAGAGCTGTAACTGGGTTTCTCCACCTCTCCTTGTAAATAAAAAATAAGAAAAACAGCTTACGCTTAAACTGTAAGTTAAAAACTGGCCATGAAATCGTGTCCATTGATCGTGTCCCTTGCTTCATTAGCTGTTTGGTGGCTTTAGTGTCCTACAATTCCTATTCCTTTTGCCTTGTGGAAATTGTTCAGGAAGTAAGCAGAGACGCTTTGTGTCCCAGTGCAGATCAAGTGTAAAGTCCAGCCCAGTGTGAACTGGAGAGTTTGCCCTTTTCTGTCATATCTCACCACACATCTCGCAGCTTCCAGCTTTGTCCACATGGGGTGTGTGCCTGATTTCAAAGGCATGGAAATGGTCTCTAATCTGGATTTAAAAAAATTATTTTTTTATTCAGGAGGAACAATGTGGAGAATAAAAGCATAGAAAATGTATTTATATATATTATATATCTTTTATATATCTGGAGCAATTTATGTTTGTTATTATTTTTTAAGGGTAATGACAAGATATTGATAAGAAATGTTTTGTATTTAAGTGTCTTTCACAGTACAAAATCAACCTAAAAACTGCTGGGAAGAAAAAAGCTTCTTGGAGGAGCCAAAAGCACCAAACCAAGCAAGTAAATCCTGTTCAAACTTCATACTGGGGATAAACAGTTCCATTAAAAGTCCAAGAAACTAAAGAACGACACTTGTCAAATAAGATCTAATATCCTTGATGCACTGATAACTACTGTCTTAGGTCTAGATATAACACAACAAAATGACCAATAATAATCATCATCATCTAGATAAATCACTAGTCAGTATTATTTTTTGCCATTATAAAAATTAAGGCTCCATCTGACAAATAGTGAGAGAGTGTGCTGGGCAAAGTCACATTTCCAAAGCAATAGAGGAGGTGGGGGATTTGGGGCTCCAGTAGCTGCAAATTCTTCCTCTGTGGGGTTTCTCGGCAGCACGGCAATATATCACCTCTTCCTATAACTCTGTCTGCTGCAATCTCTAAACAAGCAAAATAATTTTTTACTCCCATATCCAAGTCCCTAAATAACCTGGAAACTCATCTCACACCACGCGGACAAAATACAGTTATAACTCTATAGTAAAAAGAAAAAGAGGACGTGCTCTGGAGCAGCATTTTATCAAATCCTGACAGTCTGACAAACCCAAAATCCTTTGGAGATGCTCTTCCATTTTGGCCAAGTTCCCCCTAAAATTATCCAGGGCTCTGGAGGGGGGAACCTGTCTGTGTCTGGCTCATCTGGCCCCATCCTTGGCAGCCCAGCCCGCCTTGGGCAACCTGCTCCTGTGTCGGAGACCTTACCCCTGGCATTTGAGGGGGGGTGTCTTTTTTGGTTTTAGGGAGACTTGGTTTGTTGGGATTTTTTTAAGAAAGGACCATAAAATTATGGAGGGAAGAAATTTTGGAAGGAAGCTGCTGATAATCTGCTGTAATCCTCTGCTCAACAGAAAGCAAACTTCAAGGGCAGATGAGTTTTTTCCGGATCCCATCCAATTGCCCTTTGACAATCTCCAGAAGTGCCGAATCTGCCCAATCTTTCTGGGTAACTTCTTCCAGTATTTAATTGCTGGTTGTCATGAGTGTTTTTTCCCTTATGTCCACTTGGAATTTGCATAGATGCAACTTTGGCCTATTGCCTTTTGTCCTTTAAGTTTTTACTCCTTTTATTTTGTGATGATACACATGTGACTTCATTAATTCAAAATCCAGAATGAAAACATGTAAAATATAAAATTTTAAAATGCAAAGCTCCTCCATGAGGTGGAAATTCTGATTAAAAGTCATGTTCAAAAGCAAGTGCAGAGGCTGCACGTGCTCCTCTGCATCCAGTTGGACTTTGGGGTCTCAGTGGATTTCTGCCCAAGCAGCAGGTTCTGTTCTGGTGACTGTAGGAACAGTTCAGGGATCATAAAATGTTATCAGAACATGCATATAAAGTAATAATTCATAATAAACTTATTAAGATTCCTTCAAATAAAATTCCATTTACATCCTTTATTTTCTACTGGGAAATTAAGGATTTCTAGTACTAAAAAATTATATTCTTGAGAGACAGAGCATTTGCAGCGCTCTGATCTCAGAATCTGTGTAGCTGTACAAGGAACAGAGTAAAATAACTACTGGCCGTGTTCTCAGAGGTAAAATACCCACTGAAGGTGGTAATCACCCACTGAAACTCCTGCATCGGTGCCCCCACTGCTCCTCTGGACCAGGCATGTGGACGTGGGGAAATGTCGGGGTGTCCCGCCTGTGGACAGCTTTCAGCAGGACACTGCAGGGGCCTGGAGCACCTTTCTTTTGCAAAGAAGCAAAAAAGGTTCCACATGGGAAGCTCCAGTAATGAGTAATGACCAGAAAACAGGCACCGTTTGGAGTCAGTGGCAGCAAAAAGGAATTTCTGTGCACACTCTGGAAAATATTCAAAATCTATTATCCTGCCTTGTCAGGAGCTGTCAGTAGGTGCCAACACACAGCGGCAGAACTACTGCAAGTTCCAGAGCCAAAATATAAAGGTAGTTTTTGGTGTCCTAGAGGGACAACGATAATTTTCCTTAGAGTGTTTCGTATCTGTGCTGATTGGCTGGTGGGTGGGCACCACACCTTGTGGCACGTGTCAGGGAGCTCCCAGAGCACCAGTCGCTGCGAGATGGCGTGTCTGCAGATCACCAAAGCAAAGCTGGTCTCCTGCTCCACCTTATCCTCATGTTTACATATTTAAAAAAAAAATGTTCTATGGATTATTTTTTTTTTATGGAAGTGTTTAGAAGTGGGAAATGACTGTAAATCTCTCTGTCAATTTGAGTATGTCCTTCCCAGTCAGCACGTGGGGTCTGGTGTGTTGGTTTTGGTGGAAGAATCTTTAGGAGAAGCTGAACTGGGCCCTGCTTTGGGATGGGGAGGGAAGCTGGGGCTCTTCTGAGCAAGCTACCGCTGCTCTGCAGTCCTCAAGGGAGTCTCAAGGATGGTGAGGTGACTTAAAAAATGCAATCATCTAAGACATTTTGAAGATGAAAAAGGTTTTCAGTTGATTTTTTCAACCACTGATTATTGTGAGACTTCAAGGGTTTTAAATCAGAAAATTTTAGCGGTGGCATTTTAATTTTTCATGAGCTGGACACAGATTCATAAACCCATTCATTCAAGGCCTCTTGAGGTCTCTTTGTTTTTTGCAAGCTTTTTGTGGACAACAAAAATATTAGAATTAATATCAAAACTACTATATTTATTTTATTTCATCTGTCTCCTGAGTTAGAATACATTTCTTGTTTTCTTCCCATGCAAAAAAAAATGAACTACAATACTTTTAACCTGCGTGATGGGTGTATTTAATCTCACAGTGATGTGATCTCCTGTCCTGTCACCATCTGTACAAGCAGTTCTTTGCATTTGTATGATGTATTCCTACCATGGATCGGGGTCCTGGTGACTGCAGTCCCCTGCTCAGAAGGAAAGGTTTGGGATGACCTGTAGGGAGAGCGAGGACCCATCCCCATCCCCATCCCACTGGTCACTAGGAAAGGGTGAGCATGGTCCTTTGACTGCAGGAGGATATTTATCCTGGCAGAAAATGCCCTCCTGGGCTTAGAGTCAGCAATTTTCCTGCACAAGAAAATGAAAATGATGCCCTAGAAAATAAATTCAGCTTTTTAAAAGTCCAGGAGGAGAGTATACTGGGATCCAAGGAGGCCAGAGAAGAGAGAGTGCCCAGATGAGGCCGTTTGTCAGTTCAGTTTTCTTTGGGTATCTATTGCAATGTAACTCTAGGTTTAATTGTTGACAGTAATTAACTATGTAGACAGATGTCTTTAATTATCTCTTTTAATGAGTCAGCCTATACTGCAAATGGCTGCCAGACACGATGCTGTGCATCTGTGTTTTCCCTGGTTATCATCTACTCCACCGTGAGATCCCTCAGCAGCCGCTTGGTGCAGTCCTCCTTCCTTGTGTTCTCTCATTGCATATGAGAGCCCTGTAACCCTCCCCAATAGCCTTCCCTGAGGCCCGATAAACTCTCCCAGTGCTGTCTGGGAAGGTTAGAGTGACATGGGCCATCCCTGGAAGTATTTAAAATCCAGGCAGACGTGGTGCTGAGGGATATGGGTCAGCGTTGGGTTTGACAGTGGTGGATGGTTGATGGTTGGACTCGATGATCTGAAATGTCCTTTCCAACCTGGACAATTCTGTGATTCTATGTTTCTGGTTTCGTCAGATAAGTTGAGGGACAGCAAGGACATGATAATACAAGCAGAGCTTTGCCATGGGAAAGCTGAGGCTTGAAAGCTGGCAGTACAAATTGCCAAGCCCTCGGTCTGGGCATTTGTGTTATTTTTCCTAAGAACTTTTGTCACGCTTCTTAATCATTTTCATATTTGCTTTCTTTGAAATTTTTCAAACAATGTAATTATTCTTCAAGCACAGCTGATCTTCCCTTCTGCAAATTTTTGAAATTGAGTTCTCTGGAGTTCTAGTTAATGTTTGTTGTAAAGCACTGAGAAATAGAGACATTTTTCTTTGAATTTGTTTTAGCCATATGCATGGCTGTGCACCCATGTGTACACTGTCTTAGATAAACCATTCAAAGAAGTAGTTATGTGAGTAGATACATTCTCACACCTTTATAGAACAGCTGTGAGAATTATTTGGCTGCTGTATTTCACTATGGTGTGCCACTATCCTCAAAACAGTATATATTCTGAAAAAATATGTATTTTTACATTAAATAGGTACAGTCAAGCATGGAAAAATAAGAAAGCCCAGAATAAAATACATCATTCATTCAGCTTTGTGAAGATGCTAAATAGTAGTCACTTCATCAAATTAAAAGAAATGGTATTTTCATAACATAGAGTAATAGGAAATTATTTTATTTACTACGATAAATGATTGCACATCTCTAGGATGACGGGAAGCAATATCACATTGTACAACACACAAAAAAAATGGAGAGATACAATCAGATTACTGGGAAGTGTTGTAACATTTGTTCAAATAAAAGCAGAGTAGGGTTACAATCTATCTTACAGCTCATGGCACGTTGACATGTCCTATTATCCTTCATTTCTGTCACCTTCAGGCAGACCAAATAACACCCTTTTAAGTAACTGGTACCCATTCAAGTAACTAGCATTTGGTCTTCATTAGTCCTGAATTTGAGCAAAAGTCACATTTCTGTTGGCTGGAGTTTGTGTTTGAGTTGTAAGTCAATTCATTGTCTTCAGTTTGAAACCTGAAAATTAATTCCAGGTCTTGGGAAGTGCTCGGAGACAGCCATGAAGTGATCTGCTGGTGAGGAAAACTCTCCCAGTACATCAAAGCTGCGCTCGTCTTCCTGGGGTTGCAGTTTTGACAACTGGGCTCTGCTGTTTGTCCCATCATTATTTAGTTGATGCTGACATTTCCAGAAGTTTGACAGGATTTGAAGGTCACCAGCCTTTGGATCTGCTATTGAGGAAGCAATGTTTGTTGCTCATGTTGATGCCACATCTGGTGGGTATGAGTTGGTGTGTACCAGCCCAGCTGGATGACGTGGGTGAAGGTCTTCCCTGGTCCTGTCTCCAGCCATTGGTCAAAGGTCATCACGTCCATCTCGAGATGTTCACATCAGTATCGTGTGACTGTACTTCTGTTCTTGAAACAGGGTATTCTGAGCATTTTATACCCCCTATAAAATAACACTGCTGTCAGAAACTTGCACAGAAACTTCTGTGCTTCTTAATGCAAGAAATAGTAGGTAGGTAAGCAATTAAGAAAAGAAAACTGAGATGTAAGTGATAATGATGGGAATCACATTCCTCTGCTGTTTCAAGGAAAGATATTTTTATTTTTTTTTACCTTTTTTCCTCTGTCTCCCCATTCTAGGAGAGGGATGACACTTCTGCCTCATCTCGAGTTCAAAGAATTACCATATGGAAGTGAGCTCTTTGAGTGGTGTTCGCTCTTTCTCTGCAATGGTTTCAGCACCAGGTCTGCCACTCTTCTCTGCTCTTGCTGAGGCAAAAATAAGAGCAAAAATATAACAATATTTTTAAAGTGAGATAACACTACTTCAATACTTAAATTACTTTCTATCAAACAGCTTCTATTGCATTTAGAAGATGAGTTACTACCAAGAGAAGATCATAAGCTTCACCTGAACAAGGTACTTGGGCTTAAATGTTACACTGAATTTGTAAATAGTCTGAGAGTTTACAGATCTATTTGAGGTGAGTTCTTAAACTTTTTGAGAATAAGCACCGTAACCAGACTCGTTCAAGAGCCCTCTTCACTCCAAGGTAAGAGTGAGAAGCACACACATGAAACCGTTGTGAACCTGTGATGTCCTCTCCTTAACACCACCTTCAGCTCCATCAGCCCCAGCATCCTGCAAATCCAGAGAAGACCTTAAAATATACCCAGAAGAGGGGTGCTGGCTTCCCAGGTAACTGTTAGAAACTTGTGTTAGATTTAAGGAAAGCAGCACGTCACAACAAAACAACCCCCAACCCAATGATAGTATTTTCTATTCTATTCTTCCAGAGCATTTCTCCTGGAAAATGTGCTAGCTGGGACATGGCAAAATTACATAGTTGCTTTAAATCACCATTTTTTGAGGGTGGAATAGGAAAAAAGAACCCAAACCATGTTATAGTTTTATATAAGACTTCTTTTAAAGTGTGACTTTTAACTAATGTAAGGCCTTAAGTTGTTATTCTGTACCAAAAGTGGGCTACAAAATATCATTTCAAAATACTCCTGAACTGTCACATAAAGGGTGAATAAGTTCAATGAAGACATGGGCACCTGTTACATCAAGTAGCACTGAAGCTTCAACTCTGAGAACTGGAGTAGAGACCAGCACGACTTTGCCATTTCCCCAGGCACCTTCCTGCCGCAAATATTCATTTATCCAAGCCCTGTGGGTGAGTCTGCCCATCCTTGGTTTGATAAAAGCCTTTCTGGGAACAGGGAGGGGTGAGCTGATACCCTGTGTGTTGTTTTGTCTAATAGAAAATAGACTTGGTAAAAGAGTTCCTAAGCATTTTCACAGGGGGGACTTCTGCTTGCATATTCACTGTTTGCAGTTCTGGTGTTGACAGCCACAAACCTGGCAATGAAACCGATCTTTTAAGATCGACACTCAGTTGAATTTTTAATTGTGTTTTGTAGATAAAAGAAGTATCTACATCACTGTAGTCTAATAGCATTGATTTCAGCATGGAGTTATCAATTATTATTCAGAATTCTCTGTTATCTTGCTGCAGTTCTGCAGCCTTAGCAGATAATTCAATGTTTCATGTGATAAGCTTTAACCAACATCAATGTCAGAAGTGAATTCCGATGTGAAATCCCTGCTCCTCCACAGAGCCCTTCTTGGGTAAATAAGGTGTTTGCTGCTTTGACAGGGATCATGATACATCGAGAACATTTTCACTTACAATATAGTTTGCAGATACAGCTGATATATAAATGAGTCAACAGCTTGGCTGGGCTGAGCTGTTTCCTGGGGCTGCAGAAGAAATGACTGTCATTCCCTGTTACAGGGGAAGAGTGAAAGAACCTGTACTGTTGCACGTGAAGTTACGGGAGGGCAATAATAAAGCATTGCACATACGAAGATCAAGCTGTAGCTATAAATGTGCTTTTGTGCAGTAGTAGCAAGGAGAGGCTTTATGAGGAGCCAGATGGCACCATCTCCGTGCTCCTGGAGGGGACACCAGAGGATTTCCTGGGTACCCTTCCGGTCCCATCACTCATTGTGCTCGGGGTTTTCTGCATCCTTCGCATTCATCACCTTCCCCGAGCCCATCTCCCTCTACACTGCTGGAGATAACATTTTGGCCTTTGGAGTTCTTGAGCCTGCCTTCTGACATTTCCCATCATCTTAAATCCCTATCTCTGTTCTTAAAGGTCTGTCTTTGGAATTACTTGCTGTTTGTCGAGAAGGTGGAAAGGCAGCCTGGACCCTCAGGTAAGTCTTGAAAGCAGGATAACTGCCCACTGACCTTGTACATTCCTTCTGTCACAGGGGGAACAGGTAGCCAGTGATATCAAATAATGTGATTACAGTTAGTCGTAGTAAATAGTGTGGGTTTCTCTAATAAGCATTTTCCATCTGTTTACAACAGCTTTCACACACCTTTTTGAATAAATGAAGCCAAAACACATCTATTTCTTCCAGGCGGGCCCCACATGACTCAGTGTTGTTCAGAGCAGGCACAGGAATTCTCTGCTATACCAAAAGAAAACCTTTCAGTGTGTTTGTTGTTATGGGATAGGCTCAAACAATATATTCATGAAAATACTGGTACAAAAGCACTGAATGGCACCGCATGAAAATTCCCAGCCCTGTATTTCCTACGGGGTGTTGGACTGAGTTTTTCTGCCAGCAGTGCTGGGTTGTGCCTCTGACTGCGGGAGATCCGTAATGGATGTGACTTGGAATTGTACCCTCGGGAATTTTTCATAGGAATTGTGAGCACTACACCCTCTGCCTCCTTTTCTCTTTTTGGTTCCCCCCCTCCAATTTCAGAAATACTGGGCTGTTTTGAAAATCCTGGTCTCTGTAAATGGTTTTGGGACTTTCAGCTGACCTCTGAAAAGAGCGCTGTAATTATCCACATACTTCACGTAAATCAATAATGAATTACAATTCTGCGGGGCAGCTCGGTGAGACTGTTCACGTAAATAAGGCTGTCAAGACCTGCCGCGTTAGTTGGTAAGTACAGCGGTAAAAAAAGAAAAGTTCAGAATAAGAAGTGTCTTGGGGCTGAAATTCCCAGCTATGAGTTCCAGCATTTTGTGTGCACAGAGACAGGGAATTGTGTCTGAACCTGAAATAGTGCATACACATAGTGTATAAAATAATATAGTAACATGTAAATTATTACTATACAGTTAAGTATAGTGTAATTGTGTAACTTGCATGCAAGATGAATAATAAAATATTCAAAAAGAAAGATCTCTTTGTTGCTCAGAGCATGCCTCATGCCAAACATTTCAGTCTAACCTGGATGAAGAGAGTTGAGACTTTAAGAGCTCTTCACCCAAACTTCAAAAACAATTTAGAGACACAACTTTTAAAGGCCTGGCCTTGGGCATCCACAGGGATTGGGCATCTGCAGGGATGGGACACCCACAGCTTCTCTGGGCCAGCTGTGCCTTTTGGCTGCACTGCAGCAGCAGAGAGGTATCAGCAGCTCTGGCATCAAGGCATGAGGAGGAAGGGCAAGGTAATGAAGAGCCTGTGTTTGCTTGTGATAAAGCCACACTAGGGAAGTGGTTGAGTCACCGTCCCTGGAGGTATTTAACAGATGGGTAGTTGTAGTGTTTAGCAATATGGTTTCATGATTTCGTGATGGTTTTTGTCAGTGTTGGGTTGATGGTTGGACTGGATGATCTGAAAGGTCCCTTCCAACCCAGACAATTCTATGATTGTTTCTCAGTGTTTCACTGTGTTAACCTCCACTCTGGCAGTGCTAGAGGGACGGGACACAGGGATGTGCCTTTGCCCATGGGATTCTCCTGGTCAGACCGAGGGATTACAGAATGTATTTCTGAGAATCCCAACACCGTGATTTTTCACATATGGGACTTGTGACCTGGCCACTGTAGTTGGAGGATGGTACTGAGCCATCCAGACCTCTAAGAAGGATCCAGGCAAAAACTCCAGATCATTATGGAGCCAAAGAGAGTTTAAATCAGTGCTAAAGCTAACATCAGAACAGCCTTTGGGAGCAGCCTGGCCCCTGCCCAGGTGAGCTCCCCCTGAGATCACAGACCCAGGACCCCCGGGTTTCCTCTCTGAGATGTTCCAGGAGACGGAGCTGGGCCAGACATGTGGTAGCAGAAGGTTACCCCTGTTCCTGTGTGAGAACAGCTCCAGCCTGACATTAAGCCTTATTACAATTCCTGCATAAGCCTCGACAGTTTTCATCCCTCTGACACAAGCTACCCATGCTGATGATTATTCATTTGTGCTGGCTGTTAGTGATAGTAATAAAATGTTGACAATGCCTTAGGGTAATGCTTTCAAAAATGCTTTTTAATAAACTGTGAAAACTGTTGTTTCAGCAATTGGAAAATAATTAAGAAGCAATTATAGAAGCAAACAGAAATCCTGAGCATATAGTCAAGCGATTAGAATATGTTCTCTAAGAAATTATTACAGTTGCACTGGAAAGAAAAGCTACATTTAAATAAAGTTATGGTTGTAACAAGCTGAAAAGCAACAAAAAAACCTGAAGTAATTCATACTGGAAAGAGTAACTACTTATCTACCCCCCTCCCGGCAGACAGTTCATTTCTGGTAGCTTTTCCTTCAATTTCCTTATTCAGAAATATATTCACATATTTTGGAGATTTTTTTTTTTTCTATTTTTTAACCAAATATTTGTTTGTTTGTGACAGTGCTGGAACCACAGTAATTTGCAGACCCACATCAAAGAAAGAACAGTTTATTCTTTATTGACTTTAGAGCCAAAACTAAGAGGCACCACATCAGCCGTGATGCAGAGTGTATAACTGTGACCTCGTGTGTTTGCACTTGCTGAAGCCCTGCCCTGTCCAGCCAACCTGCAGATAAATGTCCATTTAAAGCCCTTCATGTCCTGTCCTGCCCTTTTTCTGGATTTTTTGTGCTGTGTTAACAAAGGCAGATGGGCATAAAGCTGCCCTGGATGTCAGGCGCAGTCAGGCCCGCGAAATGCTTCTGGGAAGTTAAATCAGGGAAATACAGTCGGGGGAAAACTTCTTTTCCCAGGTAAGGCAAAATTAGAGCCGTTGCTCCTGGAGCTGAGCAGCGCATTGCAAAATCAATGAGATACTGCTGCAATAAAAGTCGTGCCCATTTCGTGTGCCGATATGGACGGATGTTTCTGGTTGTAAATTCTCTATGCAAAGTGCCCATTATCTCAGCTGAAAAGCAAAAATCGATCATACAAACCACAGCCATTGTGACTGCTTCTGAGAACAGCCCTCATTGTCATACTGTGCCTGTCTCGTGGGCTGCATCATAATAAGAAAAAAAATGTGATTAATAGAGACTAAAAAGCAGAAGTGGGTGCAAAGATCCCCCAAAGAGCAAGCCATTTTCAAAAATGAATCTTTTAGAAAGTGAGATTTTTATTTTTTTTAGTGATGAATATTCTCGATTTCAGAAGGTGGCCAGGCTCCCTGAGGGCCGATGGGCACACAGCATCCCAAAAGCTCCCTGGAAAGCAAAACTCATGCTCATCACAGACATAAAGGCACACTCTTTATGGATGACATTAGGCAGTTTTGTTGTCACTGGTTAGTCTAAGAGGCCGTAAAGCAGCTTTAGATCTCAAGCTAATAAAAAGATATATAACTCTTCCCAAGAGTGAAAAAATGAAGATCAAGCAAGTGAAACTGCTGTTTAATCATTGAAATGTGTTGAGTGGGTATAAACCTGCATGGGGTTGGATTAGGGAGAAAAATAATTTAATTAGAAACAGTCATTATGCTTCTCAGTATTACAATTGTTTGAAAAGCTCATCTATCTGCCATTTAGAAAACAAAATAGGCATCTTATTATCATTTTTTTCTAATAAAAAAATAAATGGGGTTGAATCCAGTGGCACAGCCTTATCAGTCAGGACACGCTCATCCCCCTCCAAGAGGGCTGTGTCAGTAACAGCCCTCGCAGAGGTGCTCATATGACAGAATAAAATTGTTCTGCTGTTAAAACTCACAGGATTGGGGAAATTGCAGCTGATTTGCCACCACAGTCACTCAGGATGACTGTTCTTACCTTGGTGGGGACCTGCCGCTTGCCTTGTGTCCACTCTACTTGGTACCTGTTGGTACTGATGTCCTCATCCCCAGCATCACAGGGTGCTGGGGATCTCCTGGGCAAGGGCGGAGAAAAGAGGGAACTCCCCCCCAGACTGGCACATGCCTGAGCCCTGGCCACAGGGTGGGCACTGCAGCACCCGTGCAGGATGGCCCACTTTATAGCCCTTGTAGCCATTGGCCACTTTGGACCGTTGGGATAATTCCCCTTAACCTTACCCTTGTTTGATGTCTCCAATTAGAACAGACCATTTTTCCTTTTTTAACTTTACCTTTTTAAAGCATTCAACCATTTACTATTTTTCCCCATATTTAGGTACATGTCTCAAGCTGCATTTTCCTTTTTTTTTTTTTTTAATTTTCAGCTAAAAATATTCATTTATTTCTATAATGAAGCAGGGGGAAAACACCCCAGAAACTTTACAGCTATTTCACAGGAGGTTGCCCTGGTCCAGCTGAGCACTGGCAATGTCAGAGGCACATCGTCTCTTTATCTCTGATATGCTTTTGTTATTTCAGTTAGAGGAAAATAGAGCTAAAGTTTTCCTCCTTCTTTGGCCCCTCTGCGCCTGTGCTCACCTGTGCCAGGTGGGGGGATGCTTGGGGCACAAGGCACGGGTTTTAAACACCGCAGGGGTGATGGTCAAAATGAAATCCCAGCATTTAATGCAGGAGAAACTGGTCAGGGGAAGCAGAGGATCCCCTGAGCTCAGCCCAGGTGGCACCAGGGTCACCACGGAAGGATTCACAATGTAGTCAGGCAGAGAATGAGCAAAACTGGATTAAATCCCAGGCTAAATTTGCACAAGTTAGAGGAGATGGGAGAATTCACACCTGAAGAGAGAAATACAGCAAGTTATGGCTAATTTTGTCATCTTGAATATTCTTCTAGCATGTAACAGGCCCTCCCCTGCCCCAGTTAAGACACCAGCAAACAGCTCTGGGAGCTCTTTCTGCTGCCCCCAGGACTGACTGTGTCCCTACCACTGCCTCCTGAGTTTAAGGACCACGTCTTGTTACACAAATGAGTATCCAGAGGTCCATAAAGTCTTACAGCTTTTTTTTTTCATGCAGGACAGATAAAAGCTTGTTTGTTCCCCTGCCCCCACCCCACC